>CM076580.1:417544245-417639221 GCA_034641835.2 Pinus albicaulis
CAAAGACCAAACAATATGCCAGAATGTACTGATAAAATGAGAGTCACGATTAGAAATAATGCTACTTGACAAACCAAAGTGTGGTCACACATGCTGGAAGAAGATATTCACAGTCTGAGTAGCAGAGGTAGTCTTATGAAAAGGAATAAGTATAGCCATCTTGGAGAAATGACATACCACTACCCAGATAACATCATGCTTTTGAAAATTAATGGGATGGCTACTTAAAACGTCCATGGAAATGGATTTCCAAGGAAAAGAGGGAATTGCTAATGGCTGATACAAACCATGCTTATGGTTTGAGGGCTTTCTTTGTGAAAAAATAGAACATCCATGAATGAATATTCACAATTTCTTGGGTAAGGCAGGCCAATAGAAGTGACATTGAATATTCAGAATGGTCGTGGCTATGCCAAAATTCCCTCTGCATGATGATGCATGTGCTTTGAAGATGAGAAGGAGATGATCATCATATTGTGGCACACATAGTTGGTTAAGTTTATAAACCAACCATCACAAATTATATAATCAATAAAGGGAGTTTGGTTTATGATTGGAGGCTACTACAGAGCTTCCCATATCTCACCAAATACTAGATCTGTTGCATACATATCTTTCCAAGCATCATATACAACACAACGCACCTCTAGAATGTGTAGGACCTGAGTAGGTGGTCGACTTAACAAATTAGCCATTTTATTACTTGTCCCCTTCTTATATTTAATCATCAAATGGAATTTTTGAATGTAAGGAGCCCACTTTAAATGGCGTTTCTCTTCAATCTTCTATTGTGAGTTGATGAATATTTGCAGATTATGATCTGTATGGAGGATGGTCTCTTCTCCAAGAATGTAATGGCGCCATTGCTTCAAAGCTTGCACTAAACTATAGAATTCCTTGTCATAGGTGTTGTACATGAACTTAGCACCCGAAAGTGCCTCAGAATGGTATGCCAAATGGTGGCCTCCCTCTTTAAAAACAACTCCAATGGCCAATTGAGAGGCATTGGTTTCGATCTCAAATGGTTGATTCATATCTGGAAAATGAAGAATAGGGGAATAGCATAAGCCATTCTTGAGTTGAGCAAACTATTGCTCAGATTCACAATCCCAAATAAACTTTTTGTGACGAGACAACTGGTGCAAATGGCAAACCAACTGTGAGAAATCAAAGACAAACTTTCTATAGAAATTAATACCTCCCGTGAAGCTCTTGAGGTCATGTGCATTGGAAGGGGTTGGCCATTGCACCAAAGCTTGTACATGAGAGGGATCTAGGTGAACCCTTGTGTTGTTAATAATAAATCTAAAATATTGAACTAATGTTCGTCAAAAATAGGATTTATTTTCTTTGACCTGAAGGTGATGTGCTCGAAATAACTCAAGTATGGTGCGAACATGTTGAAGATGGTCTTCCCAATATTTACTGAATACTAAAATTTCATTAAGGTATATGACCACAAACTGACCCAAATGTGCCCTCAAAACATCATTAATGAATCTCATAAAGGTGGTCGATGCATTGGTCATTCCAAATGGCATGACCAGCCATTCAAATAGACCAAAGTTTGTTTTAAATGAAGTTTTCCATGTGTCAGCTACATGCATGCGAACTTGATGGTCGCTTGCAGTTAAATCCATATTTGTGAAGAAACAAGCCCCGTGTAAGTGGTCCAACAAATCCTCAATGTGGGGAAGGGGGTGGCCGTTTTTAACATTGGATTTATTGAGGGCTCAGTGATTTGTCACGAGGCGCCATTAAGAAGTATCCTTTTTGGGAATAATAAAAGATTGAGATGCACATGGCGAGGATGAAGTCTGACTATGACCAGATGTCAACAATTCTTCAATTTGGAGTTCTATCTCACCTGCCTCTCGAAGAGCAAGGCGATAAGATGGGATATTAGGTATGGAAACACCAGGAATAAGATCAATGTGGTGTTTAGCAAAGAATGTTAGAGGTAGCCCTATGGGTTGGGTGAAGACATCTGCAAATTCATGGAGTAGAGGAACCATTATAGGAGGGACTGAATTGGTGAGGTTTTCTCGCTTGACAGGGAAAACCAAGCACAAAGAAACATCTTGGTTTAAAATGACTCGCATAATGGGAGCTTTGCCAATGGAAGGTTGTGTTGATGTGCTAGCTGAGCACATAGGTGCACCCATCATGCTGCAAGTGGTATTGGTGATCTCTAGCATGATAAACAACATGTCGAGCATCATGGTATGGAATGCCTAGTAATAAATTGGCACAATCGAGAGGAGAAACATCACATACCACAGTATCACAGAAAGATCTAATAGCAAAGATGACAACACAACATTGGGAGATGGTAAGACGAGGACCATCATTTTGTACCCAACCGAGCTTATACGGGTGTGGGTGAGGAGTGGTGGGAAGGCAAAGGCGTTCAACTAAGTCCTGTGATAGATTATTTTGACTCCCATTATCAAGAATAAGAGTGGCCAACTCATGTTTGATTTGAAAATTATGGGTAAAAAAAGGCATAACATAGGTGTTTGTTGCATTAGCAGTCATGAGGATGAGAGAGGGGTCCACTTTTGTAGGATTTTCGAGAGAAATAGTTGGAAGTGGTGTAGTAGTATTTGGTTGTTTGACCTCTATAAGAGAGTCATATGAGGGCGTAGATTTTTCAGTACTCGACAATCTGCAAAAGCATGTGAGTTGGTCTTATGAAATGTACACCAAGGGGTATTGTGAGGTGTGGGGGATGAGATAGAGGTGACATTAGAAGAACTAGAGGGATATGGACCATTTATGGCTTGACGAGATCGGATTTGAGTACCCACTTTGTGTTCCACAGCCACGGCTTGAACAAAAGGCCTTGTCTAATGAAGCACTATCAAAGCATTCAACTTCACGTTGATAAATAATTAGCAAACCATAATTAAATCTAGTAATTAGTACCTCTTCTAGATCATATATATGGAGTTGAATGCGCAACCTGCAGAAGATATCAATATAAGCTTGCACTGATTGAATTTCTAGTTGTCGAATTTTTAACCATTTGGCAATGAGATTTTATATATATCGTGGAGGACAGAGCTATTCTTATAAGGCCTAGAAAAAGAGATTCCAAGACGTGATAGGCGTCGATCTAGTTTAGGCTGGTTCTCCAAGTTCGACAACCAAGGACATATTCTCAAGATGAGTATCCCACCATGTTTGTGCTAGGCATTCCAATTGTAGACTAGCGATCTGAAGTTTTATCTCCTCTTCCATCATTGAACAGGTTCTGAAATAGTTGGAGAGACTGTGGAGCCAAGAATCAAGAGCCTCACCATTCATTTGACATGATAATTTGGGTAGTTGAAAGCGTGTATCAAGCTGGATTTGCCATGGAGGACGTCGTCGTTGTTGTTGCAACATAATTAGCTCTTGAAGAGCCCTATCTAAATCATTTGTTGGCGAGTCTACAGTGGAGGGCTCTTAACGGGGCGGCATGATTTTCATCCACCGAATGGATTGAAATGTATGACCTTAAATATAAAATTCTTCGAACAGGTGGATGGCTTCCAAAATCTTATGCTGTGATACAAATTGATCTACTTGCAAATCTGAAAAACTAATGCAGAGAATCACATAACATAATAGAGGCACGAAAAAGGAATAACACAGCTCTGGAAACAATACCATAGATCTGAAAAAACTAATGAAGAGAATCACATAACAAAATAGAGGCACGAAAAAGGAATAACACAGCTTTGGAAACAATACCACAATCCTTATTATGAAGAAGAGATGAACATTTTATAAACAATGAAATCATTCTAGTTATCTTTTATTTTGTAATTATAAAAGATATTTTCATAAAATCAAATGCATTATTAGGTAAAGCAAATACATTAAGATCTTTCCTTCTTTCCTAGATTTTTAGATGTTTTCCTCTTTTCTACTCTTAAATGTTTCCAAGGAAAGAGTGTGCTTCTTCTTGGTTGCCCAATCAATGAGAGGTCACTGGTTTTTGTGTCCTTCTTGGTTGCCCACCCACCTGTAAGAGAATCCAAGTAGTACCTCGAAATGACATAGAAGAAAAGAAATCGTTAACATCCTTGTTGTTTTGTTTAGCAAGGAAGAAACAAGGGAAAGCTGAATACTTGTAAATAGAACAACATATTTACACATATAATAAACTAGAAGTAACAACAGCACTTCAAACCCTTTGCAATCCTAGTCCCACTGCAAACAGGGTTGTCTAACGAAAAATAAAGACCCAGGAGTTTACCTGAAGATTAAATTCATCCTTGCGACCAACATTTACCTCCTGCAATTGGCATTTCGATCCCACGTCGTTGTTCAATATCATCATTCACAAGCGAAGGAGAGAAACCTCAGTAGGTATCTCTTTAAAAGGTAAACTTAACGAAAGAGGCTTGCAAACCTGCATCTATAAACTCGGAAATTTTAGAGCTGTTAAAGCCATATCAGTAGAGTAACGCTCGTACCTCGACAATGATCGAAACCCTGCGCGAGGACAGCTCGGAAAACCCTCCGGCAAACGAGTCGAATGAACCCCAGACAAAGCGACTTGGGGAGGTTGTTGCCAACATCCAAAACCGATCAATGTCCATCATGATAGCCAATCCTTGGGTCGTATATGCATTTTGCATCCCGAGGCAGCGATTGACCGGTGTAGGGTGGAGTGCCATAGTTCTCGAAACTTCCAAAACACTAGTCTCGAAATCCAAGTTTCATAACTACGGTGGGTTAATTAAATCAAGAAGTGAAATATTTTTAATAGTCGAACTCTAATGTTCCAAGATAAATGACATATCATGCAAATAATTCTTTTGTCAAAAAAACCATTATTACCATGGTAAATAACTATATACATTGAATACAATTATTTGTTTTTAATCTGCGAGTCTAGGATAGTTAGCTAATGTAATTTTATGCTAAGAGGTATGTGATATATATATTATTATATTATATTAAATTGTCCTGTAGTATTATATATATTTATATATATATATGTTAATTGGTTATTTACATATATATTAAACATAATTATATAAATATATAATAAGAAACATTTTTTTTAACAAAAATAAGTCTTATAGGGTTAGCTTTCTATAGGTTTATCTAGATACATCAATTACATTAATAAACCTGTCTGTAAATTATATCATATAAATTTATCTATATTAACCACATTGATAAATGTGTTTGTGCTAATACACATGTAGTTAGTTCTTTCTCCTATTTTTTCTTCTTACAATTTCATGAATTAAGAACATGTCTTAATTACACGCATCATATCCGCGTTGACTATTTCTGGCTTGAACTCCTTCGGGTCAGGTAAGAATAGCAAGATAGTAAGGATAGTGGCTGCTTTAGTCCATATTCACTATATTTTGGCCTTGGTACTCGAAAGAGATTCTGTCCACAGTCCCCTTTCAGGTTCAGACGTGTGTTTAAAGTTATTAATTATAGGTTAACCCGCTGCGTTAGAAGCACATTACGGTAAGCCTCTGTTTATGTATCCATCATTAAGAAGCTCATGGTCCTTATTTTCTATTGATGGTTCCTATTTTCTATTGTCAGGGTCGAGAATCTGAATTCCTCAAAAATGTCTCCTATACTCCTCGATTAATTTACGTCACAAATCAAATAATCTACACCTTATAATTGAATTTTACAGACGTTGGTTGTTAAACAACATTTCCAAACAACCTGAACAAAAGCAGTGGATACCGACCTCTACCGTGAAATATTTGATCGAATGCCAATGCGTTGATATCCTCACAACTAAGTGCTCGATCTCATCCTTTTTGAAGTAGTAGATCTTCTTTTAACTGCTCTGTGACCATTGCACAAACGCATTGAAAGCCTCTCGAAGTGGCGGGGTCTTCATTCAGCTGTTCTTCTGGATTATTGGACCGAAACCTACAAACCTGAACATATTCTTCTTCGAGAATTACTTCGCCAAGTTTTCAAATGTGGGCAGCCTCTAATGTAAAACGTTCCAGCACAAATTTCATTCTTGAACAGTATTTGATATTTAAAGTGGCCTAAAACGAATATAATTTTCGACCGTATAATTCCAGCCCTAAGAGCAATTATACAGTCCCGTTGAAGGCCCCATATTGATGGAGGCAGCTGATGCAAAATTACGCGGAACTGAGGAATAGGGTGACCAGCATAACGGCACTCAAGCTGCAAAACAGGAAAAAAATGTCGTTGTGGTGATCATGATGTGGTCCGTTGTTGCTGCGCTATAAGCCGACAATCTACGCTTGCCCATTCATATCATGAGTAACCATTTATGTTACTTGATTAGTTAGCATGCTTTGCACGAAATATGGCTTAAAAATTAAATGTATAGAATGCTCACTGAGGATGATATTCTAACACACAGGTATGAATGAGTACTCTTTCCCAGTTCACTCGTATCAAATTTTATTTCCCGAATTGCGGAGGTATTGCCTCTTTTGGAGTTTTGTGGGCCGAAATTTCATCAAATATATATTTTTTAAATTGTTATATTTTATCATTTAAAATATACTTTTAACTTTATAAATTCAACATCCAAAAAAAATTATTTCTAACATTATGAAAAAAATTCTGCCCTAAAATCTGATACCAATAAATTTTTACCCAATTCTAAATAAATGACATAGACTAGGGCTTTGAGATGAGATAGTGGAGACAAAGTAGATGGCGCTTTATGGAGATTCGCATCACATCATTGAAAAATTCTGCCGTGAAATCTGATACCAACAAATTCTTACCCAATTCTAAATAAATGACATAGACTAGGGCTTTGAGATGAGATAGTGGAGACAAAGTAGATGGCGTTTTATGGAGATTCGTATCACATCATTGAAAAAGGGCAAATGACCTCGCAACAACATGTTGTTGCATTCGAAATAAAAGATAAAACTCAGTTGCAAAGATTCCTAGGCTTAATGAATTATCTTTACAACTTTTACAAAAATTGTGTCGAAGATAGAAGAATCTTGAATCAACGTTTGAAAAAGAATTCTAGTCTCTTGACAAATGCGCAGATAGCTATAATCAAGAAAATAAAAGAAAAGGTCTGAATCTTACCCATTTTATATGTATCCGATGAAAAATTGTTTAAAATTGTTGAATCTGATGCTAGTGAGCTTGGTTGGGGAGGAGTTCTTAAGAAAAATAAGGAAGTGGATGAGAAAATTATACAATTTGCTTCATGAGTATGGAATCCAACCGAGAACAATTATTCTACACCTCAGAAAGAGGTCAAAGTAGCTTGGAACTGCATCAACAAATTTGATATCCATCTAATAAATAAAAAATTCCTTTTAAGAACAGATGCCTCTGCCATGAAAAGCATCCTCACAAAGGATATCAAAAAACCTAGAGAAGCAAAGTTCGGAAGATGGCAGGCCCTATTCTCCAATTTTGATTTTGATATTGAACACATTAAGGGTATCACTAATAGTATTCTAAATTTTCTCAGTAGACAAAATCACCAAGGACCAATACACCTCATGCTTATAGTTACAGAATGGGATCCAAATGCACAGATTGAAACATACAAAAATATCCCTGATAATACTAGTTGGTTTGATTATATCAAGCAATGGAAGCCAACATGGAACTAAGAAACACTAAAGTCCTTGATGCAAATTTACAACCACATACGGATATCCAACATTTGGTACCAGAAAGAAGATTATACCCTAAGTCTAGTTGGTGGATACATGACATGATTTATAAACATTGCATACTCTATTCTGACCTTGTTGAAGAAGCCTTGACAGAAAGCTTCCATGATATACAAGCAATTTGGAACGAAGGAAGCTCAAGATCTAATACTTTTCACATATCTTATGTGATCAACACAATAAGGGACCCTGAATTTTCCATCACGATGATGTGGCCACATCATAACCCTAAACACATTTTTCCTCACATTGTATATGATTTTGCAGGTTACAAAAAATTATGGTGGGATATACTATTGAGAGAAAAATATGGTGAAACCCACTATACACTAATCAAATTTTGACCTACTTTCATCACATAGCTCCTTCACCAACCTCAATGGCTCCAAGAATGGTGGAAGTGTTTTGGACTAAATAAAACTACGATGGATCCAATGCAATTCACGTTTGACTTTCAAACAGAATGTATAGAGCATATGGATTGCTATGAAACTCCTTGTACAATCCTCAGAGATCTTGACCAGTATTCTGACAACAAAATCCTTAGCCATTTCATGAAGCATCATCATCAATGGGTGATCATGACAAAAATTAAACATCAAATTGTGTTAGGGAAAACCATGATTGTAGGATGTATCTACACTAAATCATGGGATATATTTGGTCAATTTACCCTTCGAATCCCAGGATAAAACCTTTTGGTAACATGCCAAAATGATTTCGCAACAAGAACACTGACAAGTCAGAGATCACAAAATTAAGTCTAGTCACCTGACAATGAGCGTGACCATTTTCCGTGGGATTTTTGAGAAAATATCCACTGTGTAGATATGTTGTAGCATAGGATTCTAAAATTCCTTTTTTTTTTTATGAAATCATTTCTGTGGGATTACGTCAAATCTCCACTGTGTAGCTTTTCGTAAGATTTACTTTTCGGACGAATCCTTAGACTCAAAGCACTTCTCCGACTTTCGGTGTGATTTGATCCACATCTCAAGATCATGCCGAATCTTTGTACAATAAAGTTTGTCGGATAGATTGTATAGGGCTAGTATCCTTTCATTTCTATATAAGGAGAGGAGTAGAGCTCATTGGGGGCATTAGCATTTTCAGAGAGTCTAGAGCTTTTTCTTGGTTTGGAGTCTAAGATTATCTTCCTTCTATGCATCTGCGAACATCTATTCGATGTGCTTGCAATAGGAAGAAAATGAAGTAGAGTTAAGTCAGAAATTTGGAAGCTTGCACATTAAGGCATAAAAACCTTGGTGGGAACCTAGAGAGGCTAAACTTCCATAGGATTTGAGTCTAAATGATGTGTGTGTAAAGAAGATTTTTTTGTAAGTTCTAAAAGATAGAGTCTGTAAAGGGGCAAGTAACCTCTAGGTTTTATCTTGTCTCAAGATAACATATCCAGTAAATGCCCCTAAATTCAATCTCTAGAAAGATATGAAAAGAATTTTCTTCTATCATTGTAAATCCCATTTCTGAAAATATAAAAGAGAAGTTTTCAGTGCTAAATGTTTCTGCATAAGTTATGAGTATTGATTTTTTTCTATAAGCTTTTAAAACTTCTATGAAAGGAGAGGTTCATCTAAGATTCGCCAGAGGTTCGCTAAGATTCGAGGGATGTCATCTCGTTAAGGAAAAGAGGTCGTGGCAGAGCGTTTTGCGAGAAGACTCACAGGTTCATGTACAAGTTTGTCTAAGAGTTAAGCTTAAAACAACACATCAAGCTTCATTTCTCTATCAGAGGAAGCCACTGCGTAAAATTGGTATCAGAGTTAGTAACGTCTGGTTCTCTGGGGTAATTCTATAAACTATTTCTTTGTTCAAATGGAAGCTAGAAGAAGATCTATTTCTTTCCTAGAAGTACAAAATCAGGAACAAAGTATCAGTAATATAGACATTGCAAATCTCTTTGATGAAGATTCATATTCTATAATAAATTGTTTTGAAATTAAAATTGTTAAAAACCAACCTGCTTCATGCTAGAAACTCCCTACAATTAGTTGATCAGAATTTTATTCTAACCTTTCCATGTTCCACCTAAAATCCATTACTTGAGTTTTTGTAAAAGAATGTGTAAGACAAGTCCAAGAAAATACAGAATCTTTTCAAACATTCCCCTTGTTATATCCAAAAGAGCTACAAAAGGAAGCTAAGAAACATAACACTTCCCACGTTCTCCTGGGTTGTATCTGAGTAGGAATTTCAACCTTAACTTATAGAGGGTTAAACACTTTCGTCTTGTCTACATTTGAGATGTGAACCATAACAAATATATCGATTCTATTCTTGGAGAAACTGTTGCACCTTTTTCAAATGGACCTGTTTGGTTTCATTGCTATCCTAAATTTTCTGTCTATGTGTATGATGAACACATTTGATACATACTACAGTTACAAATAAATACATCTGGCTTTGATATGAAGAGGAAAAGAAGAAATATTTATATACACACTAGAGGTTGTTTCTGTCATACTAACACCCTCTATCCAACACTCCTGCACTCTCCCAGCCAAGAATCAAAATCAAGTTTTGTTTCTCTCACAAATGCTCACAATCAGAAGATTGAGCATCAGAAAATTAAATGGGATGAACTAATATTTCCCGAGAGCTGGGTAGTAGATATTCCTAGAGCACCCAAAACCCAAAATATAACCTCTACACAAATCAAAGAAGATTATTCCTCCACAGTTCTATATTTTCCTCGCAAATCTACTATTCCCATAAGAATAATATTATAGACAGTAACCGATTATAAAAATTCTCAACCCACTTCTTCTGAAGAATCCACCACATCATCTTCCATATGTACAAATTGTCTCATGTTGAATTATTTGAACTCACCCAATTTTTAAATATTTTTTATTTAGAAGTTAAATGTCCTACTTTCCAGTGTCTAGCCAACCTACAAAGTCTTGTACATTTGAATATCCATAAAAATCATAATCCAAGAACTGGAGAAGTGACTTCTTTTATGCTAAAAAACTCTTTTCCAAATCCTAAATGCAACGATATCTCATTCCCTCATGATGTTCTTGTAATTCATGACCTCTCGTCTCTAGAAAATGAAGACCCAAGGCTCACTGAAATGTTTAGCAAAATGTGCCCTCCTGATATGTCAAGGTATGGCCTAAGTTATCTTGATTAGATGGATTGAATCATTCCTTCTTTCCATTTCCAAAATCTTGTGCCAGATGACTACAAAAAGCCATCCAACCCTGAAATGTAAAAATTCTTTTCTCTCATGATAGGATGCCCAACATACAAATTTCATGTTGCTTGTATGAAAATCATGTTGAATTAGGATCTATTTTCACATCTAGATTCCAATGACTTCAATTTGACAACATCTATGGAAGAAAACACAGTTTTTCAACCGCATGAAAAGAATATACGAACTCTAAAAATAATTGAATTTCTTTCTATGAATGGAAGAAACAAAAAACAAGTACATAAATATGAATTCTTTTTGGAGAGAGCTCCACCAAACACCAATGGATAACCTCTGATGGTTCAAAAATTTAATCTCCAATAAATTTTCCATCATATAAAGGTATTGTGTTAGGAGAAAAGGAAAATATTGCCTGAGTTGATCCTTTGGTTTTAAGAGATGAATCTGCCATAGGCATAGATGGAAGAATCCAAAAGTGCAGTGAGCAATTGAATTTGACAAATATTTCTCTCAAAGGTCTCTTTGTACATAATTCAACTCATTTTTCACAGAAAGAGAAAGTTGAGTCTCTACAAGTCTTTATGAACAATGTGAATAAGAATTTGAATGAATTTCATTTTTTTGTTTCCACTCTTGAATGTTTTGTCCGTGAAAGCACTAGAGCCACAAAATCTTTGTTTGACACACTCAAATGCCAGTATGATGATATTGAAAGGGGATTGACTCAACGGTTATATCATGCCTATGAAAAAATTAAAGATTTGACCTTAAAATTTGAAGGGTTATCCATTTGTGGAAAAGACAAATATATTTCATCATCTATGCTTTTTTGTCATCCTATCTATGTACAAATAGAGATTGTTGATAGATTTCCACATTTTTTTCCTAAAGATACTCTTGACATACCATAATGATCTTCTGAATCCCAACTTTTTCCAGTTTATGAACCTTTGCCAAGTCAATTAACCAGATATACTGCCCCAGACCTCACTGGCAAGGGATGCATGCCTGAATTCTAGACATTCCAACCTGACTCTCACAAAGAATGCAATGTCAATAATCTTAGTTCTGGCCAAGTTAGACAGATGATTAACGAGATGTTTACTGAATACAAACTCATGTGCTTGAAAGGTAAAACTAAAATAGAAGCCTGTAAAACATTGATCCAATGCCTTACTAGAACTCTTGAGAGGTGGTGGGAAGTAGATTCTTCTCTTGCAATTTTAGAAAAAATGGGAGAAGAACTTGTGAAATATGAGCAAGGAGATATTGTATTACATGAAGACGAAATTTCACAAAGCAACATGATTGGTGCCCTCACATCCGAATTCTATTCCAACCTTTCCATGTTCCACCTGAAAGCCATTACTCGAGTTTCTGTAAAAGAATGTGTAAGCCAGGTCTGAGGAAATACAAAATCTGCTCAAACAATCCCCTTGTTAGATCCAAAAGAGATACAAAAGGGAGCTAAGAAACATAACACTTTCTACATTCACCTCGGTTGTATCCATGTAGGAATTTCATCCTTTACTCATAGAGGGTTAAACACTTTCATCTTCGCTACCATTTGAGACTTGACCCATAACAAATATATCGATTCTATTCTTGGATGAATTGTTGCACCTTTTTCAAATGGACCTGTCTGTTTTGTCAAATGGACCTGTCTATGTGTATGATGAACACATTAGAGACATACTATAGTTGCAAATAATATGGCTTTGATATGAGGAGGAAAACAACAAATATATCTATCCAGACTAGAGGTTGTTTCTTTCATACTAACACCCTCTATCCAGCAGTCCTGTACTCTCCCAACCAAGAATAAAAATCAAGTGTTGTTGTTCTCATAGATGCTCACACTCAGAATATTGAGCATTAGACAATTAAATTGGAAGAATTAAGCTTTCCTGAGAGCTGGGTGGTAGATATTCCTAGAACACCCAAAACCAAAAATATAACCTCTACACAAATAATAGAAGATGCTTCCTCCGCAGTTCTATATTTTCCTCGCATATCTACTATTCCCATAAGAAGAATAGAATAGGCAGTAATTGATTACAAAAATTCTCAACCCACTTCTTCTAAAGCATCTTCCATCTGTACAAATTGTCTCCATGTTGAATTATTTGAACTCGCTCAAGGTTTAAATTTTTCTGATTTAGAAGTTAAATTCCCTGCTTGCCGGTGTCTTTTCAACCTACAAACTCTTGTACATTTGACTATCCATAAAAATCATAATCCAAGAACTGGAGAAGTGTCGTCTGTTCTTCTAAAAAAATATTGTCCAAATCCTTAAATGCAATGATATCTCATTCCCTTGTGATGAATTCCTTGTAATTCATGACCTACCATCTCTGGAAAATGAAGACGCAAGGCTCACTTAAATTTTTAGCAAAATGCGCCCTGCTGATATGTCAAGGTATGACCTAGGTTATCTTGAGCGGATGGATTCACTCATTCCTTCTTGTTGTTTCCAAAATCCTATTCCAAATGACTGCAAAATGCCATCCAAACTTGAAATGTACAAAATATTTTCTCTCACGACATGATGCCCAAAATACAAAGTTCATGGTGCCTAGATGAAAAACATGTTAAATTGGGATCTATTTTCACATCCAGATTCCAATTACTTCAATTTTAGAACATGTATGGAAGAAAAACATAGTTTTTCATCCACATGAAAATAATATATGGACTCTACAAAGACTTGGATTTCATTCTATGAATGGAAGAAACAACAAACAAGTACAGAAATATAAATTCTTTCTTGAGAGAGCTCCACCAAACACCAATGGAAAACCTCTAATGGTTCAAAAATTAAATCTCCATCAATTTTTCCACCATATAAAGGTGTTTTTTTAGGAGAAAAGGAAAATATTGGCAGAGCTTCTCTTTTGGTTTTAAGCGATGACTGTGCCATAGGTAGAGATGGCAGAATCCAAAATGTCAGTGAGAAGTTGAATTGGAAAAACACTGCTCTCAAAGGTCTCTCTATACATACTTCAACTCATTTTTCACAGAAAGAGTAAGTTCAGTCTCTACAAGTCTCTATGAACACTATGAATAAGAATTTCAATGAATTTGAATTTTATGTTTTTACTCTTGAAGGTTTTTTCCATGAAAGAACTATAGACACAACATCTTTGTCTGACCAACTCAAATTCCAGTATGATGATATTAAAACGGGATTCACTCAAGGATTAGATCATACCCACGAAAAAATTAGAGAGTTGACCTCCAAATTTGAAGGATTATCCATTTTTGCAAAAGACAAAGATATTTCCTCATCTATGCTTTTTTGTCATCCTATCTTTGTACAAACAAAAACTGTTGATATATTTCCCCATTTGATTCCCAAAGAAACTCTTCACATACCATATTCATCTTCTGAATCCCATCTTTTTCCAGTTTATGAACCTGTGCCAGGTCAATTTACCAAATATCCCACCCCTGACCTCAGTGGAAACAGATGCATAGTTGAATTTGAGACATTCCAACTTCACTCCCACAAAGAATTAAATTTCGATAATCTTAGTTCTGGCCATGTTAGAGAGATGATTGACCAGATGTTTACTGAATACAAACTCATGTGCATGAAAGGTAAAACTGAAATAGAAACCTGTAAAATGTTGATCCAATGCTTTATTGGCACTCTTCAGAGGTGGTGGGAAGTAGATTCGTGTCCCGCAAATTTAGAAAAAATGGAAAAATCATTTGTGAAAGATGAGAAAGGAGATATTGTATTACATGAAGACAGAAGTGCACAAAGTAACATGATTGGTGCCCTCACATCAATGATTCTTTAACATTGGTGTGGTTCTTAAACTGAGATATGAGATAAACATTACAAGTTAAAAATGAACTTGAAGTGAAAAAATATGTCACAGTATGAATATTTCCATAGAGTTTGGGTGTAGCGGATATATGAGGTTAAAGACAGTAAAAATACCCTATGGAAACAAGTATACCTTACTGCACTACCATCCAAATTTGTTGATTATTTTAGAATTCATGAGGCATTACAACATCCATATGAATCTTATACATGGGGTGAAATCTACTACATCATAATGAAGGCTTTAGTCGGCCTATGTACAAATTCAAAGATGAATAAGGATTTCCAAAAGCTATCCCGTCTTCCTGATAGTAAGTCCATATGAAATAAATATGGATTTCCTCTTGATGATCTTTTTGTACAAATAAAAAGAAAAAATAAATATATCAATAAGTATTCCAGACCAACGGAACATTATTATAGACAATCTCGAAAGCACTCTAGCTAGCCTAAGCATCCTAAGAGAAAGTTTGCTAAAGGATATTATAAAAATATTCCCTGTACTCATTATTATATTCCACAAGATACACATCTTAAGGCACATAAACAAGAAGCCTGGAATAAAGTTGCATCTTGGCTCTGCGGCCAACAAGGCCTTACATCAAACAGGTGCCCGGTGGGAGAAGGCTCAAAACTAAACAAAGGGAAATGCTTTGAAGAAAAAGAGAAACAAAATAAGCCACTTGTAACTATACAATGTTTTAAGTGTGGCTCCAAACTGCATAAAACTAAACATTTTCCTAATATTCATATCAAAGAATAAATTCACATGCTTGTACAGGATTGTTGCAACTCAACTGAAACCTCCAGTTTCAGTAATTCTGACTCTGAAGAGTCACAACAAGATAATATATTTCTTGCTGAAAATTGTATTTGTACAGATTTTGATAATTGTCACAGTCCAATATCTGATACAGAAAATGATTCAGAGTATAGTTCTGAGCAGGATCTAGAAGCACAAGTATCTAGCAAAGAATAGTCGAAACTCAATATTTTCTTGGCACACCTCAAGGACGATGAATAAGCTAAAGTTCTTGTAGGGATAAAGATGTTAACTGAAGGAGAAATGAAATAAAGGCTGATGGAAACATTCTTGTAGACCTTGCTTAAGAACCAAGGATCAATATCTGCTTCCACTAGTAAGAGTTCCAGCTCTAAAGCTCTATTTGGAGATTCTTCTTTTGAATAATAATACTAGATATTTCCAGAAGCATCATCAAAATAATAAACATAGGACTCCTACCCCCCCAGAAATAATAAAATAAATACCAAATTTGAAAAAATAAATAATAGAGCTCAAAGCCTAGGTATCCAAGATAGAAAAGGGAAAATTTCCTAAAGAGGAGATCACCCTCTCGCAATAAGGGCGCTTTTCTAGAACGAATCCTAACATTGAAATATATGAGACCAAACCTGCAGATTATAAGGGCTTGATTAAGATGACGATCATGGAAATATAACATCAAAATTTTCATATCTTGCTCCAGATTAAAATCCGAAATGAGATCTTTCATCTCAAGCATTTATTTGACACTAGAGCAAACATCAATGTTTTCAATAAAAAATCTGTCCCTGCCAAGTATTGGTCTAAAGAAATCCGAGAAGTTATTGGATTAGGGGAAGAAGGTTATAAGTTTTAGTATGAAGTTCCTAAGGCAACAATATGTTCTGACACATATTGCATGAATGTAAAATTTTCAATAGGAAACATTCCCATTGACTTCATTTTGGGAAATCCATTTTTGGAAGTTGTAGAACCACATGGTTCTGCAAGACGTGAAGACGGTAGATCAAGATATTTTATTTTTGTACCAAGAAGTAATGGTTATCTGCATACCATCACACTCCCATTTTTTTCAACTCCTCGAATCTCCACTATTATTCAAGCAATGCAGGAGTTACATAAATCGCAAGAAAAACTAGTAGAACTGAAAGATTTAAAAACTTGCCTCCATATTGAAGAGTAACTAAAATAGCTCAATGTGATGAAGAGAATTGCAGAAATTAGAAAAAAAATTAGAAGAAGAATGTTGCGCTGAAGAACCTAATTCTTTCTGGCATCTAAAGAAATATTTTTTAATCTCCCATACAAACTAGAGTACTCTCGTAAGCCATGTAAAAGGAGAGCAACTTTGTCAAAAAGAGATTCAAAGTTTGTTGAACATAAAATTGATCCGTGAATCTAGTAGCCCCTGGAAATGCTATGGATTCTATATCAATAAAAATTCTGAACAAATTAGAGGAATACCTCGCCTGGTAATCAATTATAAACCACTCAACAGTGTCCTAGCAAATGATACCTACCCAATCCCACACAAAGGAAATTTGATAACTCGAATTGCAGGTGCCAAGATGTTCTTAAAAATTGATATCACATTAGGATTTTGGCAGGTACCTATCAAGGAAGAGGATCGATTTGAAATTTCTTTCAGTATACCATCAAAAGACTATGAATGGAATCTCGTGCCTTTTGGATTGAAACATGATGCCCCAAAATACCAAAAGGTGATGGACTAGATTTTTAAGCCATATTTTGAATGACTTATTGTATATATATATATATATATATATATATATGACATATTGGTATTTACTGAATTTGTAGATGAAAATTTTAAGAACTTGTAGAGATTTGAAAAAATTGTTCAAAATAGTGGATTGGTTGTGAGTCAAAATAAAATGGAAGTATTTCAAACAAAGATTAATTTCTTGGGACACATCATTGAAAAAGGGAAAATCACCCTACAACAACATGCTATTGCATTTGCTGATAAGTTTCCTGATGAAATAAAAGATAAAACCCAGTTGCAGAGATTCCTAGCATATATGAATAATGTCTGCAACTTCTACAAAATTCGCACCCAAGGTAGAAGAATCTTGAATCAACGGTTGAAAAGGAATCCTAGTCCTTGGGAAAATGACCATACAGTTACAGTAATGAAAATAAAAGAAAAGGTCCGAGTCCTACCCATTTTATATGTATCTGATGAAAATTTGTTTAAAATTGTTGAATCTAATGCTAGTGAGCTTGGTTGGGAAGGATTTCTTAAGAAAAATAAGGAAGGGGATGAGAAAATTATACAATTTGCTTCAGGACTATGGATTCTAGCTGAGAAAAATTATTCTACAATTGAGAAAGAGGTCTAAGCAGCCTGGAACTACATCAAAAAATTTGATATCCATCTAATCAATAAAGGATTACTTTTAAGAATAGATGCCTCTGCCATGAAAAGGATCCTTGCAAAGGATATCAAAAAACCTGGAGAAGGAAAGTTCAAAACATGGAAGGCCCTGTTCTCCATATTTTATTTTGATATTGAACACATTAAGGGTATCACTAATAGGATTTCAGATTTTCTTAGCAGAGAAAATATCCAAGGGCCAATACACCTCATGCTTATTGTTACAAAATGGGATCCAAATGCCCAGATTGAAACATACAAAAATGTCCCTGATAATACTTGTTGGTTTCATTATATCAGGGAAGGGAAGCCAACTTGGAAACTAAGAAACACTAAATTCCTTGATGAAAATATGCAACCATATACAGATATCCAGCATTTGGTACAAAAAATAAGAGTATATCCCAAGTCCAGCTGCTGGATACATGACATGATTTACAAACATTCCATACTCTCTTCTCACCTTGCTGAAGAAACCTTGACAGAAAGCTTCCATGATATGCAAGCAATTTGGAATGAAGGAAGCTCAAGGTCTAATACTTTTCACAAGAATTATGTGATCAATAGAACAAGGGACCTTGAATTTTCCAACAGGATGATGTGGCCATATCATAACCCTAAACTCATTTTTCGTGACACTGTATATGATTTTTCAGGTTACAAAAAATTATGGTGGGATATACTATGTAGAGAAAAATATGGTGAAATTCCGTATACACTAATCAAATTCGGACCTACCTTCATCACATAGCTCTTTCATGAACCTCAATGGCTCCAATAATGGTGGATAGGGTTCATACTAAATAAAATTTCTATGGATTGAATGAAATTCACTTTCGACTTTCAAACAGAATTTATAGAGCATATGGATTGCTATGAAACTCCTTGTACAATCCTCAAATATCTTGACCAATATTCTGACAATAAAATCCTTAGCCATTTCATGAGGAATCATCATCAATGGGAAATCATGACAAAAATTAAACATCAAATTATGTTAGGGAAACCCATGATTGTAAGATGCATCTACACTAAACCACATGATATATCGAGTGAATTGACCCTTCGATTCCCAGGCACAAACCTTTTGGGAACATACCAAAAGGATCTCTCAATAAGAACATTGGCAGTCAAAGATCAAAAAATTAAGTCTACTCACCTAAAAATGAGTGTGACTGTTTTACGACAAAATCTTCACTGTGTAAATATGTTATAGCATAGGATTCTAAAAATCTTTTTTTTAATGAAATCGTTTTCATGGGATTACATCAAATATCCACTGTGTAGCTTTTCATAAGAATCTTGAGACTCGGAGGACTTCTCCGAATTTTGGTGTGAATTGATCAACATCTCAAGATCATGTCAAATGTTTGTACAATAATTTTTTTCGGCCAGATTGTCCAGGGTTGGTCTTCTTTTATTTCTGTATAAGGAGAGGAGTACAGATGATTGACGGCATCAACATTTTTACAGAGTCTAGATCTTTGTCTTGGTTTGAAGTCTAAGATTATCTTCTTGCTCTACATTTGTGAACATCTATTCGACCTCCTTGAAACACGAAGAAAATCTCAAGTAGAGTTAAGTGAGAAGTTTAGAATCTTGCAGATCAAGGCCTAAAAACCTTGGTGAGAACCTAAAGTGGTTGAACTTCCATAGGATTTGAGTCTATATGATGTGTGTGCAAAGAAAATAATTTTGTAAGTTGTAAAAGACAAAGTCTATAAAGGGGCAGGTAGCCTCGGGATTTAATCTTGCCTCAAGATAACATATCCAATAAATTCCCCTACATTTAATCTCTGGAAAGATCTAAAAATAAGTTTCTTCTATCATTATAAATCCCATTTTTGAAAATATAAAAGAGAAGTTTTCAGTGCTAAATATTTCCGCATAAGTTATGAGTATTGAATGTTTGCTATAAGCTTTTAAAAGTTCTATGAAAGGAGAGGTTCATCTAAGATTCACCGGAGGTTCGCTGAGAGTCAAGGGATGTTAGCTCGTTAAGGCAAAGAGGCCATGGAAGAGCATTTTGCAAGAAGACTCAGAGGTTCGTGTACAGGTTTGTGTAAGAGTTAAGCTTAAAACAACACATCAAGCTTCATTTCTTCGTCGGAGGAAGCCACTACTTCAAATTGGTATCAAAGTCAGTAACGTCTGGTTCTCCAGGGTACTTCTATAGACTACTTCTTTGTTCAAATGGAAGTTGGAAGAATATATGCTTCTTTCCGAGAAGCACAAAATTAGGAACAAAGTATCAGTAATATAGACATTGCAAATCTCTTTGATGAAGCTTCATATTCTATAATAAATTTTGTTGAAATCAAAATTGTTAAAAACCAACTTGCTTCAAGCTGGAAACTCCCTAAAATTAGTTGATCCGAATTTTATTCTGACCTTTCCATATTCCACCTAAAAGCCATTACTTGAGTTTCTATAAAAGAATGTGTAAGACAGGTCCAAGAAAATACAGAATCTTTTCAAAAAATCCCCTTGTTAGATCCAAAAGAGCTTGAAAAGGAAGCTAAGAAACATAACACTTCCTACGTTCACCTGGGTTGTATACACGTAGGAATTTCAACCTTAACTTATAGAGGGTTAAACACTTTACTCTTGGCTACCAATTGCGATGTGACCCATAGAAAATATATTGATTCTGTTCTTGGAGAAATTATTGCACCTTTGTGAAATGGACCTGTCTGGTTTGACTTCTATCCTAAATTTTCTATCTATGTGTATGATGAACACATTAGAGACATACTAGAGTTACAAATAAAGACATATTGATTTTATATGAGGAGGAAAAGAACAAATATTTTTATCCACAGTAGAGGTTGTTTCTATCATACTAACACCCTCTATCCAGCAGTCCTGCACTCTCCTAGCCAAGAATCAAAATCAAGTGTTATTTCTCTCACAGATGCTCACAATCAGAATATTGAGCATCAAACAATTAAATGGGAAGAACTAAGCTTTCTTGAGAGTTGGGTGTTAGATATTCCTAGAACACCCAAAACCCAAAACATAACCTCTACACAAATCAAAGAAGATTATTCCTATGGAGTTTTGTCTTTTCCTCGCATATGTACTATTCCCATAAGAAAAATATAACAAGCAGTAACCAATTACAAAAATTCTCAACCAACTTCTTTTGAAGCATCCACCACATCATCTTCCATTTGTACAAGCTGTCTCCATGTTTAATTATTTGAACTCGCTCAAGTTTTACATTTTTCTGATTTAGAAGTTAAATGCCATGTTTTCTAGTACCTAGTCAACCTACAAAGTCTTGTACATTTGACTATCCATATAAATCATAATCCAAGAACTAGAGAAGCACCTTCTGTTCTGCTAAAAAGCTCTTGTCCAAATCCTAAATGAAATGATATATGATTCCCCATGATGAATTCCTTGTAATTCATGACCTCCCATCTCTGTAAAATGAAGACCCAAGGCTCACTGAAATATTTAGAAAAATGTGCCCTGTTGATATGCCAAGGTATGACCTAAGGTATCTTGAGAAGATGGATTCACTCATTCCTTCTTTCCATTTCCAAAATCATATTCTAGATGACTGCAAAAAGCCATCCAAACCTGAATGTGCAAATTATTTTCTCTCCTGACACGATGCCCAAAATATAAAGTTCATGCTACCTGGATGAAAAGCATGCTTAATTGGTATCTATTTTCACATCCAGATTCGAATGAATTAAATTTGAGAAAATCTATGGAAGAAAAACACAATTTTTCATCTGCATGGAAAGAATATATGGACCTTACAAAAACTTGGATTTGTTTCTACGAATGGAAGAAATGAGAAACAAGTATAGAAATATAAACAATTTATGGAGAGATCTCCACCAAACACCGATGGACAGTCTCAAATGGTTCAAAAATTGAATCTCCATCAATTTTTCCACCATATAAAGGTATTGTGTTAGGAGAAATGGAAAATATTGACAGAGCTGCCCTTTGGTTTTAAGAGATGACTCTGCCATAGGCACAGATGACAAAATCCAAAAGGTTAGTGAGCAGTTGAATTGGAAAAATATTTCTCTCAAAGCTCTCTTTGTACATACCTTAACTAATTTTTCACAGAAAGAGCAAGTCTAGTCTCTATAAGTCTCTATGAACACTGTGAATAAAAATTTGAATGAATTTCAATTTTGTATTTCCACTCTTGAAGTTTTTGTCCATGAAAGCACTAGAGCCACAACATCTTTGTCTAACCAACTCAAATTCCATTGGTAATGAAAAGGCCAAGAGTTTGTGCAAATCTGGACTAATATTCTTTACTTGATTTACTATGGGTAACCTTGTTAACAGAAGGTCGAGGCAAGTGATTCTTCTCAGATGAAAAGACACATTTGGTAGATGAAAATTGACAGCTGCTTCATCCTTCCAATTGTAACATTGCATCTTCTAGTCGCAATCCTGGGACAGTGATGGTAATACTAATTGTTTGGTATATTAATATAAATATTATTTCAAGGTCAAACCAATTAATAATGCATGATTGACATGCTTACTAATTGATATCATCATTTTTTTACTATTCATGTTCAAATATATTTTTTGAAATTATTAGGATTCTACTGGTTATGAGTGACCTACCTACCATCTTCCATTTCACCCCACGACAATTTCAAATTGAGAGAAGGTTGAATTAAGGGAAGAACTCAGAGATGAATGATACCAAGAATTGTTGAAGCAACCACCTATTCAATTCCCACTATGTCTAGATTCAACAATTATGAATGGCTACAACAATAGCAGATCTTCATAAGATGGAAATGGAGGCAATCAAATAGAAGTTGGTATGGATGATTACTTAAGGGATATGACTGCCATGGAGACAATTTTGTTAGATGCATTCCAGAAAGATGATTAGCTAGGGAATTATGCTCATATCGTTGATACCTTTTTCGAAAGCCTTAAATTTGCTTCCACTACCCCTCTCTTTGGACCTGGCACTCACTCAAAATTTACCTAGTTGGGGACAATGATGTTACTGTACAAATTGAAAGAAAATTTTGGATTTTTGAATGCATGTTTCTCAGATATTTTGAGGTAATTGACCATCAAGTCCTCCCTTACATTTTGAGAAATATAATCACACAATGAACATTAAAAATGGTCAATTTTATGAACACTAATAGCAATACAGAAATTAATGTACATTTAATACTGTCCATGACCAACTATAGGTTATTCAGAGATAAGGTTGTTCCAAGTGATAATGTATTTCCTGGTAGCTGCGAAGAGGCAAAGAAATGGTTGAAAATGTTGGGTGTTGAGTATATATCATATCATGCATGTCCAAATGATTGTGTTCTATATAGAGGAGAATATGCATTCAAAGAGATATGTCCAAAATGTGGGAATGAGAGGTATGATAAATAAGAGAGAAGAGTAAATCACGTGGTACTCCTTTTAAGATATTGAAGCACATGCCTATAATCCCAAGGATTCAAAGGCTCTTTTATTGCAAAGAATTAGATATGTTGTAGGGATTCCATGCCTCACACAACAGTGAGTTGGGAGTTATCTGAATCCCAACAGACTCAATATCCATGAATCATATAGAGGATACATGGCCTAAAAAATTCAAGGACTAAGTACGAAGTCTATGACTCAACATAGCCATGGATGGCATCAACCCATATTCCATCCACAACACCAACTAGTATGTTTGTCCTGTAGTAGTGATCAATAAAAATATCCCCCCATGATTTTCCGTGAAGAATGAACACCTTATGTTGGCTCTCATAGTTCGTGGTAGAAGACAAGTGCAAAATATGGATGTCTACTTACAACCACTGGTAGATGAATTGAAGGAATTATGGGATGGGATAAATATATATGATGTATCAAGACCCATCACAGAAGAGAGGAGTTTTACATTGTATGGAATATGTTCTTACACGACACATGATTATCTAGGCTTAGGGTTTTTCTCTTGTAAATTAAATGTTCATTATTTTTTTCATATACGTAATAATATTATTTCACATATTAGTTATTTAATTCATTGTAATTTTTTTGATCTTCATGATATTTTTTAACATGCCATGCATATTGTCTACAATAATTTCGCAGGTCTTGTAACAAAAGGGTATTATTGATGTAAATGTTGTGGACCTTATATGAAATCTAGATGGTCCAACAACCTAAGAGAGACAGTTTATGATTGTTCCAGGGTATTCCTCCCAGAAGAACATCCTTACAGAAGATCAACATCCACTTTCAATGGTAAACGAGATAGAACCCAAAGGCCTCCAATAACAACACTAGTTGAATGGCTTAAAGCATGCGAGAGAGAGAAGGAGAAGAATTTCATAGGAATATTCGATTCAAATGGGGAGCCTATGTTTGATGATCCATAATACTTCAACACCTATGTTGAGAAATTTCCCATTGGGATTAAAAGGAAATCTATATTTTATAACCTAACTGTTGTGAAACCAGCTCCAAAAATAGAAGAAAAGAGATATCAATGCCTTAGAAATAAGCCACTTTGAGGGGGAAACCTCCAATACATTACATGAATGAAAAATTATTGGATGATACAAATGACAAAACCTCCTTTCTATATATAGGAGTCCATGGGGCCACAATGTAATCCTAGTGGTGCCACAATGTAACACTAGCTGACCTAACAATAATAATGTAAGGGCACACTAATAACAATATGAGGGTTACAAGGACACAACAATAAAAACAAGGGGGGATACACTAACATAATAAGGGAGTACACTATTAATATAGGGACATAACATGCCCCTCTCCTTCGAACAAGTGTTTTCCTCAACGCTTGATTATTTCTTGATGTTTTTGTATAAAATTCTCATCCTACCATATGGAATCTTCTATAGGAAAGTTCTTCCACTTGCTTAGATACTCTAAAATTGATCGTACTTGTCGAGTTCTTGTTTCTATGACTGATTCAGAACTTCTTTCGATGTGATGTTGATCTTCCTGTTGTTTCATTAGATTCTGCACCAAAGTTAGGTTATGCTTTGAGAGTTGGAGAACTTGTTGTTGATGCTCGATGTGATCTTCCACTAATTTATCATCCATATTAGCTATTATTTGATCCTTCAAACCATCCAAATTAGCCTCCATTTCTGATTTTAAACCATCTATGTCATCTTCGGTTGCTCTTCGTAAGGTCGAAATTTGTTGCACTTGGTACTGTAATTTTGATATCTCATACTGCAATTCTTCCTCTTCATGCGTCATAGTATAGCTTTTTGATGGCTTAATGGGTATGGAATTTATTTTTGGAGGCATTATAGAATGAAATATTGATAAAAAATCTAAAATATGCCCTTGGAATCACTTCAAACTGTTTTTTTCAAACAAACATTATCCAATTTTAAAAACCAAACACACAACTTTTTCTTGCTTTTTAGGTGCTCGATATTGAAACTGACTTATCTCTAAACTTGCAGATCCTCAATATGTGAAATTCATCCCTATAGTAGTTCTCTGAAGCTTCTTTCAAATGCCACAAGTCTGACTTGATTTTGATTCTTCAAGGCAAAGTTATGTCCAATATGCCACAATGACCTAATTCTAGACTGGTTCTGTAGAGAAAACTTGTAGGACTTGCCACGTGTCACTCTTTTTACCTTTGGATCTAAAATTTATAGAAGGGAAACTAAAGTATGTTTACTTCCAGTCACTTTTTACAGAATTCTAATCTGATTCTTAGAGAGAGAGTTATGAATATTTTCCCATGATTAACACTTTTAGATGAAATTCAGGATCCTGAAAAATACCTAACTTCCACAGCTGATATCTCTGAAAATTTCGAGAAATAAGCTCTGAAACGTTGAGAAGATGTTCCTCAGGAGTTTTTCTTCACTCTCTAAACATTTCGGCTTTGGAACCTTTGTAGAAAAAAATTTATAGCAAAAATTCCGCGAGGACCTTTTTATGTGAAATTCAGGAGCCTGCAGAAAGCCCTAACTTCCACAGATCATATCTCCAAACATGTTATGAACCAAGCTCTGAAATTTTGGGACATCCTTCAGGATTTTTTCTTCGCACTCTAAAAATTTCAGCTTCTGAAACTTCGTAGAAAAAACATTATAGCGAAGATGCCACGATGACCTGTTTGGAGAAGTGAGACCCTAGAATCCAGAGCTCTGATACCAAATGTTGTGAAACCAACTCCAAAAATAGAAGAAAAGAGATATCAACGCCTTATAAATAATCCACTTCGAGGGGGCAACCTCCAATAAATTACATGAATGAACAATTCTTCAATGATACAAATGACAAAACCTCCTTTCTATATATAGGATTCCATGGGGCCATAATGTAATCCTAGTGGGGCCACAATGTAATGGTAGCTAACCTAAAAATAATAATGTAAGGGCACATTAATAAAAATATGGGGGTTGAAGGGGTACAACAATAACGATAACGGGGGATACACTAACATAATAAGGGACTACACTATTAATATAGGAACTTAACACTCACATATTGAGAGCATCTTAGGATTACCCACTTATTAGATCCCATGCGTATAGTTAAAAATGTTTCATATTCTTTCTGGAGGTGGATTTCATCGAAACAAAGTGACACATTGGCTATTAGGAAAGCTCTTATTACTTCAAAAACTAAAAAGCAACATTGGCCAAGACAACTAGAAAGTACAAGATCAGAAGCAGTTGGTCCCTCTAATTAGTATTTCAAAGAAGGTTATGTCCCATGGATTTAAAAAAAAGATGATCTTTCTTTGGGAAAGGAAGTTATAATGGATGTGAGGGTGTCATCTTCATATGGGTCTTCACTACGGTGCTGCTTTACCATGGATGACCATTTGTCGGGGTTGAAATCGCATGACCATTTGAATATTCTAGGAGTACGTATAATGTCAAAAGCATGATTTTATTATTTGTTATATTAATAAATTTTATCCCATGCCGGGATCATAAAGCATCACTAATTCTGTATATTATTGCATATTTTCATAACTTTACAGTGTCATTATCATTTTTTTATGTGTGGGTGTGTTAAACATGACTTCCCCCAAGACCTAGGATGTTCCATATCTAAATTATATGCATTTGTACGTTGAATCACGTCAAAGGAGATTCATGTGGATAACATTCCATGGTGGCGTCAGGATATAGTTGAGATTATTTGTATGTTTGAGAAGGAACTGCCAACGAGTTTCATGGACTTGTAAGTTCATCTTCTAATCCACCTAGTAGATGAGTTTGAATTAGTTGGGGTGGTTTCATGTTGTTGGATGTTATTCTTAGAGAGGTACATGAAGAAATTGAAATGTTTTATTTAACAAAGGGAAAAACAGGAGGGGTCTATGGTATAGGGGCACATATCATATGTGTATTTCTATTATGCCAGTGAGTACATCAAGCAGATCAAAAATAGAATAGGTGCGGTGATTTGGGATCATGAAATTGATGAATACAAAACAGAAGGGGAACTTCTACAAACGAATGGAAAAAGGTGCTTGATAAAGAGTAAGTGACTTATGATTTTTCAAATTTACACAAAGTAGATGTTCTTGTTGGACCTCGAAATAATGTATATTTTGATATCATATGTACTATATGTTGATTTTATTTTATTATAAAATGCAAAAATTGAACCAATCAATACATTTGTTCTTTACAATTCCGAAGTGACACAACTATGGGTTGAATTGTACGAAAAAAATAGAGGATGAAATTGGATAGTGACAGGAAATAATTAAGACGGTCGAATGGTATAAGTGTGCCTTATCCCAATCATTTAAAAGAAAATATGCCAATTATATGTTGCAATATTTGGGTTGTTGACCAAGTCAAAGAGAAAAACAGTGCAACCATTCGTTACCCACATGCTGAAGAGGATGCACTGAACATAGGGATTGGGTGCACCCACTCGATAATAATCTATTTATGTACATTATAAACTTAATAATGCACCTTTAAAATGTAACATCTATATTTCATATTTTAACATTTGGGTTATTATAAGACGCATGACACTATGATTTTTTAAATTTTTTATAGGTGAATCTGTTCCCATCTATGTTGGAATATGGAAACCATTTTCGCACAGAAAATGTCGATGATGGACACATGAGAGAAGAATGTGGAGTGGAAGTTGAGTTTGATCAATCTATTCGAAATAGCCACCATGATAAAAAACTAGTACAAGGGACATTAGGTTACGTCAGAAAGATACAAGAGATCATTGAAGTGGATTTATCTTCTTTCCAATGTGTTATTTTTAGGTGCAAGTGGTGGTGTTGAGGTTCCCATGTTTTTGCCAGATTGGAAAGACCAAAAGATGAGACAACATCAGAACCACTTTCAGACCCTAGGATCTAGCCCTCCTGGATCTAGAGAGGGATCTCTCTATGTAAGAAAAGATTTTATGTCTTTGAAGCTCGAAGTTAAGATATTAGGCAAGTTATAGGCACAGGGTTTGTTTGTTTGATGTATGTTTGGTTGTTGTGAATCTGGGAAGAAAGGTTCAATATAAGGCAAGGATGGGCAAAGAGGATTTTAGGCAAAGGAGGGATGATTAAGCGAACATTCAATATCATTGGGAAATGGAGTCAGGAAAGGGTTTACTTTCTATTCAATGTGCAGGATTTTAGTTGGGCTAGTCATCTAAATCATTGGATCTTAAATATGATAGTGTGGCATGAAATGGTAAGAGAGAAGTTGAAAGCAAGGAAACCTCCAAGGTGACCTTCAAAGATCAGATCCAGGGATAGGACATGTGATAGGACAACCTGTGATCTAAAACCTAAAGGCTAACTCTTTGGACAAGGAAACACCCAAGATTTGGACACAAAGGTGAAAACCTGAGATCAGAGAGAGACTTTGAACTCTCAATGCTTCGGCCTCCAGCTTAAGGGATATTAGGAAGGTTCAATTAATTGAAAAGGATCTTAGTGAGACAGAGGCAGAGTTCTAAACTCCTAGTATCCCAATTCATTCAATTAAAACCTGCCAAGAACATCTGAGAACAAGTTCATTAATTCATACATCAGCTAGCAGCATATGGAACCACTACACTGGTTAAATTAGTTTTAAATCAATTCTCAGATAACACATACAGAAAAAAAATTGAAGGCAAGGAGAGCAGAAGCATAGGGTACCTAAAAAGGGTAAATCTTATGCTAGATTTCTGATGCAAGCCAGCAGAAATGAAATGTAATGAAATAGAAAGGAAAACATAAACAAAGACAGAAAAACATCACTGCTGCTTTAAATTAGGATCCAAAGAAATGTGCTTGTCATATTAAAGAGCAACACCAGTCAAGTACAACATTACCAATAGCTTGATATTCAGTCTGAAAACATCTTCCTCAGCCTGTCTTACAACTTTACACAAAGAACATGTCTTAGAAGAAATAGCTTGCAATTCACAGATATCCGATCAACAACCTTTACAATGAGTCTCTTCATGAATTTTATATCTGAAAAGAGGTTGAGGAGGTAGATGGAAAACTAAATGTAGAATTAAAAATCATAAGAGGAAAAGGGTCGAGGACTCATTTTGTTTTAAATTCTGGGCATTTATCTCTGGTACTCTTTGGGTGAAAGAGTGGTCTTTGTCAGGCTGCAATTAATTCTCGGTATGACTTAGATGTATTTTGCTGTAGCGCCACTGCAGTACTCTGGTGAACTGAACAAAATGCAAATCGAGGTTTTAGGTCTGCAATATGGATTAACAAATTCTTCTGACAGCCTAGGACTCTTGCCAAGGTAGAAATCTCTTCACGAACATGGTATAGAATGGAAACAGTATGGACACTTCTTCCTTTCATAGGTAGGAACATTCTGCTGATTTGACACCCTGATACATATTTTTTTCTGCGCCCTAAGCCATTCTCTGATCTTTCACTGATACTCTTTGCCGCTCCATGATTGCCTCTGTCTGTGAAATCTATGCTTTAATGGCTCTGGAAAGTTTCACAGAGTTTGACCCTATTTCTTTAATAAAGGTCCTATCATAACACCCTCCAAGGCCTTTCCTCATAATTTTCAATCTCTGCACATGGTCTTTCTTTTGTTCTTTGTCGTTGTAATAGAGACTGTGAATCATGGCGGTTTTTTGCCGCCCCTAACCCTGCAAAACACGTAAAAATGTTAACAAAACTATGCGTGGGAAGGGTGGATGCGAAGGGGAAAATGAGGATGGCCATGGACACTGGTGAAATGGTGGAACAGTGCAGGGTGATGGCGGAAAATGTAGCGTAACTGTGGAACATGGTCATGGTGAAAGTTGGCAGAATGTGAAAATTTGACACTTGGGATTTTGAATGAAATATATAGGGGAGCTTATGAAAATGTGAGGACAACACGTGGAATGGTGACGTGGTGGGACCCGATCGATGGCGAGGCGCGGATTTAAATCTACCCGTCCGATCTCGGGAGGAGATCGATGGTGGAAAATTTGTCGGGGGGTGAAAGATGGTGGGCCATGAGTCTATTTTCCTTGGGCTAACTCCCGTGCATCTTCATGGCGCGATCACCATTGGATGGGCAGCTCTAGATCGGACAACGTACGTGCATATCGCGCCGAGTCAAACACCGAACTTTAACGCACGATAGGGGGCTATTTTCAAACAGTGCTCGCTGCCACGTGTCCTATGGTAAGTGGAATCGCTCCAAAACGAAACATACCGCCTGCTCTCCGAAAGGAAGTGCGATGGAAACTGGTGGGTTTAAATAGTGCTTTGGCGTGGGGACCACCGGGGCAGGTGAACTTCTGACCGTTGATTTGCGGGTTGAACGGACGGTGGATATGTGATTGGAGCGGTGAACGGTTTGGGCCATGGGCACGACGCTAATCTGCGAAGACCGTCCGATCTGTAAAGATCGACGGTTAATACTGTGCCCGATATCCATCTACGATAAGCACCCTCTGGGCTAGAGCTTAGTTCTAGGACCCAGGTCATGTGGAGAAAAAGGTTGAGGGGGCTAGGGCCGAAAGGTGCAAAGCCCACATATATGGAGAATATGGTTTTTCACCCATTTTTAATGCAATTTAAGGACAAAGAGGGGTAACGATGGGCGGAAAGGGGGCTAAATAGCCAAACAAAGGGTGTTTGTGAGGGCTTAAACAGGGTTTTAAGAGGATTTAGAGGGTTAATAAGGGAAATTCAAAACATGAAAAAGAGGGTGAAAAGTGGGGTTTAGTGGGAATGAAATAGGAGGGAAAGGAAGCCTTTGGGAATTCTTCATAAATAGAGAGGCTTTATAATGGGAATCAGCAGAGGGACTTTATCAAAGGACACAAGGCACAAGGAGGCTTCAAGGATGATGTGTTTTCAAAGGAAATGCATTCCTTGAATGCTCAGAAACATTTGGCCCCCTGTTTGCTTGTTAGAATTTATAGGGGGCTAACAGTGGCTCCACATGGGGAGGAATTATTCCTGAAGGAGTCAAGAATTCAGAAAATAAATCTTTGGAGTAGGCCGGATCCCTGCTGCTTGAGCCATCTTTCTTCTTTCATTTTCAACTGCCACAAATTTTGAAGACATCAAATTAGTGGAAAAACTCTCCCAAACAATCTACCTACCCATGCTACAATCCTATCATTTTCCTTCCAGGGTTAAACAGTCTTGTTTGTTGTGGATCCAAGGCATAAAGACTATTGCACATGGAAAAAAACTTGCAGAAAACTGAAAACAAAATCTTGAAGGCTTGAAATCTGAAGTTTTGAAGCATCCTTCGTTCTTTGTGACTCAAGTTTTGAGCTTGTTAGAGTCACTTTATCTTCTTCATTTCAACTCTGGTTTTGGGCATCTTATAGCTGATTCTTTTTTTTCTTTGTTGGCTCAGTTTTGATCATGTTAGAGACAATCCTTTGCACCTTAGAGGTTCATGTTTTGAGCGTGTCTGAACCTCTCCATTCTCTCTGTTTTTTGGAACATTTTCTCTTTTTTCTTGAAAACAAACACAGCAAATGGTATTTACAATGGAAATGGAAACTGGAAATTGGAAATCAGCAGAAGTAGTGTTTGAGCATCTTGCCATTGACAGGACCCCCAAAAATCTTTGTGCCATCTAGTTATTGTAGAAAAAAGGCATTTGGACCCACAGTGACTTGGATGATGTATGGACCTTGCCACAAACTATCAAACTTGCCATGCTTTCCTTTGTCCTGCCTCCTTGAGTCCCACTTCAGAACTTTATCTCCAATTTTTAAGTCAGAAGCTTTGGTTCTTCTATCAAACAATTTATTTATATTTTCCTGAACTTTCACAGCTCTGTTATAGACCTGTTCCCTTGTTTGCTGGAGATGAATTGTTTGGTTTATCCTTCTTACCATGCTATCTTCTTCTGCCTGAATTTATTGGACGAGTTTGATCACTGGTACTCCAAGTTTGGTGGGAAACACTGCCTCTGTTCCATAGACTAGCTGATATGGTGACATGCCAATGGATTTCTTTATGGTAAGCCTATCAGCCCACAAAGCATGCACCAACTTGTTGTGCTAGGACTTCTTGTTTTCTTCCAGCAGCTTTTTGATGATGATAACCAGGCTCTTATTTGATGATTCCACTAACCCATTACCTTGTGGGTAATAGGAAGTTGAATGACCGAGTGCTATTTGATACCTGTGACAAAAATCAAACATATTCTTGAATCCAAAGGAGGCAAAATTATCAGTGATTATTTTTCTTGGGCAACCAAACCGAGAGAGGATATGACCTTCTATGAACCTAATGATGACTAAATATGTGGAATTCCTAGTAGGTGTGGCCTCTATCCACTTGGTGAATTAGTTTGTGGCTATTAAGATCCATCTGTGTTGTGCAGAAGAAGTAGGGTGTATTTCTCCTATGAAATCTAGGCTCCATTGCATAAAGGGACCCTCAACAGTGATGGGTTGTAAAGGTAGGGGGAGGAGCTTTCTTTTTCCTTTGAAAATCTAGAATTTTTGGTAGGCAATTATCATCTTATTTATGTCAGTGAAGAGTGTAGGCCAATAATAGCCAGCTCTAATTATTTTGTTAGCAGTGGATTTCCAATTCAGGTGGCCTCCACACTCTCCTACATGAAATTCTTGTTTAATCCTCTCTGCTTCAGTTTTAGGAAAACATTTAAGTAATAGGCCATTTGTATTTTTCCAGTATAAGCAGTTATTCAATATGCAATAGCTTCTGGCTTTTAGCTTTATAAATCTGGCCTTGGTCTTTGATAGTTTAGGAGGGGCATTGAGGTTTGTGAGCACATAGAGAATGTCAGAATACCATGGAGAGTTCTGAAACTTCTCCTCGACAGTGGGATCAGGCAATCCTTCTTGCTCGTCCAAGGCATCGACCATGTTGATGTCAAGGCATTTTAAATTTGTTTCAGCCATTATTTGAGCTAAGCTCTGACCCTTGATCAGTTTTGTGGGTTTTATCTCAAGGTCATATTCTAAGATCACAACAATCCATTTGCCCCTCTTCCCATCTAGGTCTTCAGACAAGATGTCTTTAACCACTATATTGGGAACGTAGGCTATGGTATGGGAATGCAGTATGTACACCCTAAAGTCTTTCAAGGCCTTAACCAAGGCATAGGCGTATTTTTCCATTATGTTGCATTTCAAGGGTGCATCCCTCAGAGCTTTACTGAAGAAAGAGATGGGCTGTTCCATTCCCTCTGGATTTTTCTGCAGTAGGACTGTAGCTACAGTATGCTCAGAGGCAGATGAAAAGATCAGGAAATCCTTTGAGAAATTAGGACTGATAAGGACAGGAGTTCGGGTGAGTGCAAGTTTAATTGATTCAAAATATTTTTTAGTTTCAACGGTCCACTTAACTCCTACACCTTTCTTTAACATGTTTGTCATATTCCTAAGGTGTTCAGCTAAGTTTGGAATTAACCTCCTGAGGAATTTGATTTTCCCAATGAAGGACTGTAACTATTTGATGTTCCTCGGGTGTGTGATTTGTAGTATTCCCTCAATTATTTGTGGGTCTATCCTAATTCCCTTCTCAGATATATTGTGTTTGAGAAGCTTACCTTCCTGCAGCCCAAATATAGTCTTTTTAAGATTCAATGATAGAACAAACCTTCTAAATTTTTCAAACACTCTCCTCAGATGTCTTAGGTGTTCTTCATCAGTCTTGGAATAGACTGTTATTTCATCCGGATAGATGACAATGAAGTGCCCTATTTCGTCTAAAAAGGTTATGTCCATTGCTCGTTGGAAGGTTGCGCCAGCGTTCATCAGTCCAAAAGGAATTTTTACATACATAAAAGTGCCCCATGGAGTGGTAATTTTTTTTTTGAGTTGGTCTTCTGGGAGTACTAAAACTTGGTTGTATCCTGAAAATTCGTCTAACAGGGGGATCCTTCTTGAGCCTACTACCCTCTGAAGAATGTGTTCCATTTTTGGTAAAGGGTAATTTTATTTGAGTGAGGCTCTGTTAAGGTTCCTGAAATATATGCACAATATGATCTCTCCTATTTTCTTTCTCACAGCTACAAGGTTTGAGACCCAATCAGAAAACCTCACAGGGACTATTATGCCTACCTCATACATCTTCTTTGTTTATTTTTCCACTGCAGGCAATTTTTTTGGGTTTATTCTGTGAAGTTTCTGTCTAAAAGGTTTCTGGTTCTCTTTCAAAGGTATTTTGTGTTGTATGATGTTTGTGTCATAGGCCTTTAAGTCCTCATAGCTCCAAGTAAACACATCAATGAATTCCTTGAATAGGTCAATGTATTTCTTTTTCATGTTTGCAGGCAGGGACTTAGCCAATTTGATCATCATGGGTTTATCTTCAGTGCCTATGTTGCATTCATCAACCTCAGAATATGAGTGTTCTATAGTGGGTTTTTTTTCTACATCATCAAAATCAAAAAGGTCCTCTAAAGGTGCCAGCCCCCTGGGTATGTTCTTATATTTGGCCTGTAGCACCTCTACTTCTTCACTATCTGCATTTTTACATTCTTCGTCTGGATTTCCAATATGTTCGTTTAAAGCATTTATTTCTATGTTACAAGGTGTTTCTTCCTCATCTGAGGGCTCTTCACTTAGGCAGCAATCATCAGATTTAGAGTCTGAATCGGAAAATTCAAACTCGTTCCTGCTTATTAGGAAATCTGCAATCTGTTTATCACCCTCAAAGACCTACCAATATTTTTCGTTATCCGGCACTGCGGGTCTGAATTTGTTCTGAATGATGATTTTTTTCTCACTGGGAGGCTTGTGATACGCACTAGCCATGCATGCTAATCCAATTTCAATTGCATTCTGGCTCCTGGGCACAAACACCAATTCATATACAACAAAGGTTTTCAATAAATCCAAAGCGTCATTCCTGTACGCTCTCATCCGAGGATGTTTCACTGTGTATTCACCATTCACTTGTTTAATGATCAACTCAGAGTCTCCGTGCACATTTATCCTACGAGCTCCTAATTTTCTCAATAGATTCAAGCCTAGGATAAGAGCCTCATACTCTACAATATTGTTTGTACATTTCAAATGTAGGTTACATGCATGACTCTCTGCGTAGTCACTCTCGGTGTTATGTACCCATAATCCTGCTCCTATGATTATCTGGGTGCATGACCCATCGAAATTCATTTCCCATAAAGGTTCGCTCTCGGGCTTGACATTTTTTCGTTCTTGGTGTGGTGCATGGACTTATGGAGGGTGACCTATCAATAGACTGCATTTTGTTTCTTATTCACTCTGAGTTTCTATTTCAGTGCACTGTCTAAAGTTTTCTTTATCGTTCTCCTCTGAGTCTAGAGTAGCCATTATGTTAAAGTTCATGGGCTCTGTTTCTTTGTTTGTATCTCGGTTTTTGAATTCTGACCCATCTAAGTATTCATCATTACAAAGGATGAAGGAGTCGAGATCTGTGTGTACAGAGTATAAAGGTGAATTTTCAGTATTTTCGAGGCTGCTGACCAGGAATTTCATGTATGCCTCTCTATACAGCCTTCTAAGTTGGATAAAGACTGGGATTGTGGCGTAGGCCCCATCCATCTGCATCGTACCTTGCAGCTTGGCTCCCCATGATCTTGATAATAACATGCCATACTTAGGTGGCACATCTGCCACCACAACATCCATGACCATACATTTTGTAGGGATCTGGGTAAGGTTTACACACAAGTCTTTGATTAGGCCCAGACATTTTACTCTGCTAGAGTCAAATGAATATAAGTCTTTGTAGGGCCAGGTTATCTCTAGGCCTAACCTTTCCATTACTACCTTAGGAATTAGGTTGTGTGATTCCCCAAAGTCATGCATTGCATTGTGGAGGATCTTGTCGTGGATATTGAGACTGATATAAAAAGGTGGCACTACCCCTTCCTGAAACTTTCCTTCTATCTTTGGACCAAACAGAAGAGTTGGTTGATCATCACTCAAGTTAACGGTGTCACTGTTTTCCCCTATATTTAGTGCTTTCAAAATTTGGCCTTTATATACATCCTGAGTGGCCAACTCGTAGAGTGGGACAGAGATTTTAATTTTTTCAATTTCACTCTCCAAATTGAAAGTGGACTAACTCTTTGGAATGTTCAACTCTGTTTTGTTAGCCACCACCTTGGTGGCAGAATCAGTGGGCTGATTCTCACTATGTACAGGCTTAGGAACTATTTTATCAGGAGCACTAACTGTAGTGCTAGTGCTGCTAGTTGGTTTACTTTGTTTGTCAGTGTTTTGGTTGTCTTTTTCTTTGTTCTTCCCAGAAATCTCAGCTATTGATTTGTTACTTTAAGCAGCTACTTTAGAAGTTTTCTCAGGCCTTTTCTTGATAGAAATCTCAGAAGCCTTTGGTTTGGAAGTGTCTAGAATCTTTTTTCTTCTAAGCTCATACTGTTCTCTGACTTGCATGATGGCATTTTCAAATCCAAGTCTATAATCCTTAGATTCCAATCCTTCCTCACTCCAATATGAGGGTGAGGGCCGATATTCTTCTATGGAACAGTTGTGGAATGAATTTTCTACTTCAAACATGTTTATCATGGTCCCCTCGGACTCTTCTATGATTCCTCATCTTCATCAAGAAAGTTCTCTTCGAACAGGGGAATAACTTAATGATTTGATTCTCTTTGTCTGTTGGGAGCGGTATTGTTTCTTCTAAAGTTCTGGTTTTGGTTATGGTTTTGATTTATGTTTTGGTTATTGACTGTGACCACCATTTTTTCCATCATTTGCTATAGATTTTCCATATTTTTAGATAGGCGGTCATAATTGGGATCAGATGTGGAAGCTACAGTGTCATCTCTATATGTTACCCTTTTCTCAGCTCTCAATATTGTTTTTTTCTCAATCAGGTTAGCCTCTACACTCACTGCTCCTTTTTTCATGTCTTCCAATGTGTTTTAATCTCTCTCCCTAAGCTAGTAGGCCATGTCAGTGTCAAATCATTTAGGATATTTCACTAGAGCCATACCTTGGGGAGGTTTCATATGAGGAGGAAGAGTGTTATAAACGTTGTTAAACCTTGTAGAGTAGTCATGGACACTCTCTCCTATGTTTCTTTTAAGGTTCTTGTATTCTGCTAGGATTTGGAGAGGGTTGGCCTTAACTTCCCATTTGTTTATGAAAGTCTGATATAAAGAAGGAAGGTCTTGGATACTATTAGGAGGTAGTATTTTGAACCATTTCTTCACATCACCTCCTAATATCTGGGAAAATATTCTCATTTTGACTGTATCATCATCTATTTCCATGTAATTAAAATAATCTTCCATCCTGTCCACATGGTCATGAGTTGTGGTACACTCTTTCGCAGTGAATTGTGGGATTTTTGATTGATAATCATTGGGTAAGGGTACTAGAGGCTAGTGTAAAACTAGGGGTGCATACCAGGTTGCTATGATGATGTTCTGGTGAGGTAAAGGGTTAGCTTGAGCAGCTGGTATGTGGATGACAGGGATACTAGGACCAGCAGAAGTCTGTTGAGCATATTTAGGATGACTGAGCCCCAAGTTTTGAATGAAGTGAATATCAGGGGGTATAGATGGGGGTGTCTCTCTATCCCTAACGTGTTTACCACTTTAGAGTGGTGAATAAAAAATCTCAAGGTCTGGCTAGTCTAGAACACTAAATGACCTAGTTCTTGGTAATCTGTTTGGTGGGTCTAGGTCAAAAGATGGGACTACTAGAGCTGTAAAGTCTTCCAGTGCAGAATTAGCTCTATGGGTGTGGCTCAAAATAGTTGATCCTTTAGGTGTAGGAGATCTTTGGAGGATGCTCTAGGGGTTGTCAAATATTTCAAGTGGGTTTGGGTTAGGATAAACTCTTGTGTGAATGGTTCTTGAAGCTAGAATGTTGTTTTCCAACCAAGCAGCTTAACCCTACTTGTTACTTCTATTATGGCTGATGTCGTTATGGAGGTTGGTCTCCCAGTGGAGTCTTATGTGAACCAAGATAATCAACAGGCCTATTGATCACCAGTGGAGTCTTTTAATCATTTAGGAACTATGGAGTCGCCAGGTGGAAGGTTTATGATGTTTCAAAGGGGTACACTGTCCACCACAGTGTTTTGTAATGTCCTTTTTAGGGAAACCCTTAAACACATCAAACTCTAACCAGAGATGGACTGGGAGGGCATTTCCCAGATATTTCACCTCTGAAAGAGGATGAGATCCGGAGGTTGTCTGGCCCTTTCCAAACTCTGTCTAAGAGTGTGGGAGAAAACACAACAAATGGTATAGAGGTCGATTTGTGAATAGGAGTGTTTAACTGGCAACCTAACCAGAGATTGTAGGTTTCTGAGGCTCTTGGTATGTAGTAAGATGGAAAATACTCAGAACGTCCCCAACGGAGTCGCCATTATGTTGGGGTTCCCATGTTTTGGCCATATTGGCAAGACCAAAAGATGAGACAACATCAGAACCACTTTCAGACCCTAGGATCTAGCCCTCCTGGGTCCAGAGAGGGATCTCTCTGTGTAAGAAATTTTTTTATGTCTTTGAAGCTCGAAGTTAAGACATTAGGCTAGTTATAGGCACAGCGTTGGTTTGTTTGATGTATGTTTGGTTGTTGGGAATCTAGGAAGAAAGGTTCAATATAACACAAGGATGGGTAAAGAGGATTTTATGCAAAGGAGGGATGATTCAGAGAACATTCAATACCATTGTGTAATGGAGTCAGGAAAGGGTTTACTCACTATTCAATGTGCAGGCTTTCAGTTGGGCTAGTCATCTAAAGCATTCGATCTTAAAGATGATAGTGTGGCATGAAATGGTAAGAGAGAAGGTGAAAGAAGGGAAACCTCCAAGGTGACCTTGAGAGATCAGATCTAGGGATAGGACATGACATAGGATAACCTGTGATATAAAGGCTAAAGGTTAACTCTTCAGAAAAGGAAACACCCAAGATTTGGACACAAAGGTGAAAACCTGAGATCAGAGAGAGACTTTGAACTCTCAATGCTTCGGCCTCCAGCTTAAGGGATCTTAGGAAGGTTCAATTAATTGAAAAGTATCCTAGTGAGACAGAGGCAGAGTTCTAAACTCCCAGTATCCCAATTCATTCAATTAAAACCTGCCAAGAACATCTGAGAATAGGTTCATTAATTCATACATCAGCTAGCAGCATATGGAACCACTACACTGGTTAAATTAGTTTGAAATCAATTCTCAGATAACACATACACCAGAAAAAATTGAAAGCAAGGAGAGAAGAAGCAAAGGGTACCTAACAAGGGTAAATCCTATGCCAGATTTCTGATGCAATCCAATAGAAATGAAATGTAATGAAATAGAAAGGAAAACATAGACAAAGACAGAAAAGCATCACCGCTGCTTTAAATCAGGATCCAAAGATATGTGCTTTTCATATTAAAGAGCAACACCAGTCAAGTACAACATTACCAATAGCTTGATACTCAGTCTGAAAACATCTTCCTCAGCCCGTCTTACAACTTTACACAGAGAACATGTCTCAGAAGAAACAACTTGCAATTCACAGATATCCGATCAACAATCTTTACAATGAGTCTCTTCATGAATTTTATAGCTGAAAAGAGGCTGAGGAGGTAGATGGAGAACTAAATGTAGAATTAAAACTCAAAAGAGGAAAAGGGCCAAGGCCTCATTTTGTTTTAAATTTTGTTCATTTATCTCTGGTACTCTTTGGGTGAAAGAGTGGTCTTCATCAGGCTGCAATTAATTCTAGGTATGACTTAGATGTATTTTGTTGTAGCGCCACTACTGTACTCTGGTGAACTGAACAAAATGAAAATCGAGGTTTCAGGTTTTCCATATTGAGTAACAAATGCTTATGACAGCCTAGGACTATTGCCAGGGTAGAAATCTCTTCAGGAAAACGGTATAGAATGGAAACAGTATGGACACTTCATCCTTTCACATGTAGGAACATTCTGCTGATGTGACACCCTGATACATATTGCTTTTTGCACCCTAATCCATTCTCTGATCTTTCATTGATACTCTTTGCCACTCCATGATTGCCTCTGTCTATGAAATCTGTGCTTTAATTGCTCTGGAAAGTTTTACAGAGTTTGACCCTGTTTCTTTAATAAAGGTCCTATCATAACGCCTTCCAAGGCCTCTCTTCATAATTTTATATCTCTGCACATGGTCTTTCCTGTGTTCTTTGTCGCTGTAAGAGAGACTCTTAATCATGGTGGTTTTTCACCACCCGTAACCCTGCAAAACACGCAAACATGTTAAGAAAACTATCCATGCGAAGGGTGGATGCGACGGGGAAAATGAGGATGGCCGTGCAGACTGGTGAAATGGTGGAACAGTGCAGGGTGATGGTGGAAAATGCAGCGTAACAGTGGAAGATGGTCATAGTGAAAGTTGGCAGAATGTGAAAATTTTACACTTGGGCTTTTGAATGAAATATATAGGGGAGCCGATGAAAATCTGAGGACAACACGTGGAATGGTGATGTGGCATGACCCAGTCGATGGCGGGGTGCGGATTTAAATCTAGTCGTCCGATCTCGGGAGGAGATCGACGGTGGAAAATGCGTCGGGGGTTGATAGATGGTGGGCCATGGGTCTATTTTCCTTAAGCTAACTCTCGCGCATCTTTGCAGCGCGATCACCGTTGGATGGCCAGCTCTAGATCGGACGGTGTACGTGCATATCACGCCGAGTCGGCCAGTTTTCAAACAGTGCTCTATGCCACGTGTCCTGCGGTAAGTGGAATCGCTCCGAAATGAAACATACTGCCTGCTCTCCGAAAGGCGCTGCGATGGAAACCTACAAGTTTAAATAGTGCTTTGGCGTGCAGACCACCGGGGTGGGTGAACTTATGTCCGTTGATTTGCGGGTTGAACGAATGGTGGATATGCGATCGGAGCAGTGAACGGGTTGGTCCATAAGCACGGTGCTAATCTGCGAAGACCGTCCGATCTGTACAGATCGACAGTTAATACTCTGCCCGATATCCATCTGCGATAAGCACCCTCTGGGCTAGCGCTTGGTTCTAGCACCCAGGTCACGTGGAGAAAAAGGTTGAGGGGGATAGGGCCGAAAGGTGCAAAGCCCACATATATGGAGAATATGGTTTTTGGCCCATTTTTAATGCAATTTAAGGACAAAGAGGGGTAACGATGGGGGGAAAGGGGGATAAATAGCCAAACAAAGGGTGTTTGTGAGGGCTTAAACAGGGTTTTGAGAGGATTTATAGGGCTAATAAGGGAAATTCAAAAGGGAAAAAAGAGGGTGAAAAGTGGGGTTTAGTGGGAATGAAATAGGAGGGAAAGGAAGCCTTTGGGAATTCTTCATAAACAGAGAGGCTTTATAATGGGAATCAGCAGAGGGGACTTTATCAAACGACACAAGGCACAAGGAGGCTTCAAGGATGATCTGTTTTCAAAGGAAATGCATTCCTTGAAGGCTCAGAAACATTTGGCCCCCTGTTTTCTTGTCAGAATTTATAGGGGGCTAACAGGTCGGACACCTTTGATCAGAATAATGTAAAGGAATATGGCAATAGTAGGATGATATGTATCAACTCTAGAAAGATGTGGGATGAAGCTAAGGAGCTATATGTTTTCCCCAAACACTGCAACTAGGTCTTTTTTATCTAGATGTGTTGGATAGGGTTTCGTGGTTTGTATTGAGACATGATCCTAGGTCAAAACATATTTTTGGAAACAATAGTACTATCATGCCAAGAAGGCTGGAAGATAATGAGGGTGGTCATCAGAACCCAAGAGTGATATGATACATGTGTTATTTCATCATTTATACTTTTTAAGATGGGTTTTTATAAAGAAGAGGATTTAACCTTCTTGTAATGTCTCCTAATAATAATAAAAATAATAAATAATATAATATAATTAAATAAATAGTAAATAAATAATAAGTCAATAATAGTAAGTACAAAATAAATAATAAAAAGAATAATAATAATAAATAAAATAGTAAATAGTAAACTGAAGTTCTAAACGAAACATATATAAAAGTAAACTATAAAAACAGTAAAAATAAGTGAAGTTAACAAAAGTAAAAAGTAATAAATTAAGAAAAAATTAAACTAAGAAAACTATAAAAATAAGTAAAGTTAACAAAAAGTAAAAATGAATAAAATAAGAAAGAGTTAAATTAGGAGAAATATTAACTTAAGTAAAACTTAAAATAAACAAATAAAAGTTGCATGTTGACATAGTGATTGTGTGCATGAAAACCTCTTTGAATTGTTTGGCCTATTTAATAGACATTGAGGAATGTGAGATTCATTCATTCATCATTCCTTCATCCATTTTCTTGGGAGAAATGTATTGTGAGACAAAAGATTCCCTCACAGTAGTACATTGATTGAGGGCTTGGGAGTGGCTAGCTGTAGAAATATTACATGCAGCTGAGCCTACGGTTGGGTGGAGAGTCGTCCCCAAAACATTGTTGTGGTTAGTGGGATTCAAATAGCATTCAACTTTAGAGTCTTAAGTAAAGAATATCGTCGTTACAAGTAAGTCAACTTTGCTTGTGTTTATGAGATCTCTATGCTAGCTTGTTAATAGTTTGTGTATTGATTATTAATTGCATATTTGATATAATTAGTTGTATGTTAGATTTTGGGGTTGTTACATATGGTATTAGAGCGGGTTTCAACCCTATGTGACCTCTAGGTAAAAGATCGAGAAAAATACTTAATAAGATTTATTCATAATTTTTTTTGTGGTGAAAACAGTTTCTTTAGTATGCCCTCTAGGTAAAAGTTTAATAAAAAAACTTAATTAGATTTATCCATAATTTTGTTTGTGGTGAAATCAAGATGAACTCAATTTTGAATACAATTGTCCATGTATAATAATAATATTACTTGTTATGTCATTGGTTAATTTTGTTTTAATAAATAAATAATAAAAAATAAAAATAAACATGTTTGACAAAATACTTAATTAGAGTTATTATAAATATTATAAATATATTTTTATTTTTTTTTAAGAATTATAAGGAAGAATTAACTCGTAGTCGCAAAATATAATGATATTATAAATGCGAGTTTCGATTTGGAAAATGAGTTTCCTTTACTTTCTTTATTTAAATAATTAAATATAAACTTGGTCACTTCTTGTTTGCATGTAATGGTACGCATGTTTGATTTTGGTAGTTTCTTGTTTTCGTGCATGCTAACCTGGAATATGCTATTGTAATTTTAGAATAATTATATTAAAACTAAACTTTATACACCTTTGTTTATATTCACGATAAATCGATATGGACATATTTTAAATAATTATAATATATTTAAAAAATATAGAGGGAGTGAAAGTCGTTTTCTCTGTGCATTGTCGATCTGAAATTCTTTTTACTTCAATTGTGCTTTTGGTTTCAATCTTTCAGAGATATTTTATAATGTACAGAAGCAAAAGAGTTAAATTTAAATAATTATAAATGCAATTTTAATAGTTTTATAACTGTAAAGAGCTTACTGCTTAAATTACTACATGTTCAATTATACTGTAGACTAAGTTTATGCTCTCGGATAAATATAAAACATTTCATATTCATATTTTATTTTCGTATTAATATATATAGCATAAAGTAAGACATTTCCCCTTAAACTAAAATAAAAAAATATGGCGAAACTGGAGATAAAAGAGGATACACATAGAACGGTACTGTAGATGGGGAGACTCGACAAGTCCACCTCAGCTATTATTTCGACCAGAAAACAACTCCTCCTACTCCAATGATTTGGGAGAGAACCTATCTCTAGATGAGAAACGCTGCCATAAATTCTAATACGTAAGCTCTAAAATTAAATATCATTATACAAAACACAATTCTCAAAAACATTACACCTCATATTGAAACATTAATTTTCTTTTTATAAGAAAAAGCTGGAAAGGATATATATATATCAAATTTTATATAATAACTTTATCTTTATTTTTAAATAGTTTGGGTTATTAGATATTGGTTTACGCTTTTTACGTATATGAATGATATTATAAATTATATTTGGCATATATGCTATAAATATATTATTCCAATTTTACACTTAATATGGGATATATAATAATAAGGTAGTAATGTTTTGTAAACCAAATTGATAACATTGTTATAAAAGATATATAAAATAAGTAAAAGCTTTATAAATTTTATTTTGAATAGAAATATAATTTGTATTTGTTATTGTTATTGAAGAATTAGACATATAAAATTAGTTTAGTTGATAAAATTGTTAGTTTTTGGAAATTCTGAAATCTATCAATTTAATGTTTCATGAGAATTTAGTAATAAATTTTATAAATATAATAAAATTTTCTATTCTCTTTATATATTTTATTTTGTGAGTTCAAATTAAACTAATAACATTGTGATTATATGGTTATCATTTTGTATAAGAGTAACGTTGTAAATTTGGTGCAATATAGGGGAGATCATGGCTCCTAAGTGTGGAAGACAAACCCAAGTCACCCCTGAGGTGGAAACCCCACCTCTTGCCAATACAGAAATTGGAACCCCAACTGAGCAAGCTATATTACGTTCCCTTGGGGAAATGACAAGCATATTTAAGGATTGGGTCACAAGCCAAGGTCAACGACAAAAAAATGATCTAGGTGAAGGAAGGGAGTTGGAACAAAAACAGAAGCAAGACTTAAAGTCTCAGTTCAATGCCAAAGCTAGACAAACAAACCTCGATATTATGAAATAAGTTCAAAAATCCAAATTACCAAAGTTCACAAGTCAAGATGGTGGTTCAAAGGCAGAAGCATGGGTAATCAGTGTGAAGAGAGAACATAGCTTTAAGGAATATAATTAAAGGGAGAAGGCTCAAATAGCAATGAGTCTACTGAAAGGAGAAGCCTTATTATGGTGGGTAAATGAAGATGCAAGTCACACCACTGCAAGTTACTTGGGAAATGTTTGAGGAAGCCTTTAAAACCAGGTACCTATCATAGGACTACAAACACCAGCAAATGGGCACTTTCCATGCAGTGCGACATAAATGGTAGATCTATCGAAGACTATGAAGCTGAATTCCACAGGTTGGTCCATCATGTGGACTATATGGTAGATGAAAAACATCAAGCTAAAATATTCTTGCATGGGCTCGATCCTTCGCTTCGAGCAGAAGTCCCCATTTGGAAACCCACCACTATGTCAGCAAACACTTGTTTAGCCAAACAAGTTTTGAGGATGATAACTATGAAAAATAAAATGGTGGTTGATGGAAATACAGAGAAGAAAAAACCCACAACAAGGATAAATAGATCAGGGGGGAACCCATATAGATTCCAATAAAGACAAAGAAATATTTCTCAGATTTCTAGTGCAACTTTTGGGTTGCCTCCGAGAGGACGTAGGGGTGAACCCTGCTTGAGAAGAATTAATGGCGGACGTAGAGAATTTGGTTGCCAAGGATTTAGACCAAATGGGAATCAAGGCCAAGAAGAATGTTTGGAATGTGGAGGTCCACATTGTACAAGGGATTCTCCAAGGTATCAAGCAGGGATCAAACAACAGAGACATAAATTAAGAGGAGGAAGAATACAAAACTTGCATCGAATTCATGCCACCATTAACCATCACCAGGCTGAGAACAAAGTCACGGTTGTGGTGTCGGCATGTATGATAAAAAACATTCCTCCTTCCGTGCTAATTGATCCAAGTGCCACTGATAGTTTTATTTTTGCTTCAACATTTCTTATATGTGGATTGATTGCTCATGAGAAAAGTAACTTTAGAATGGTAGAAATGGCATATGTCTCTCACCAATTGGTAGGATCACTAGTAAGCGATTTCATTATTAACATTGGGGGATGTGACACCAAGATGAACCTATATAGCATGACTCTGGGTACTTATGACCTAATTGTAGGAATGGATTGGCTTCAATCTCATCAAGATATAGTGGATTTCTATAATAAGACAATTTTCTTCAACAATGACTAGGAAGAATCCATAGTAATCGAGGGAATTAAGCATGATGTTACATTACACCTCATATCATCCAAGAAGGTTAATAAGTGTATGAGGAAAGGATGGAAGATTTATGCAGTAGAGATGGTTAGTGTCGATGAGAAATCCTGTGATAAATTGCACCTATTACTTAATGAATTTGCAGATATATTTCCTCTAGAGCTACCAGGTTTGGCTCCTATTTCAGAAATTGATTTTTCCATTTCCTTGAAACTGGGAACATAACCCATGTCCAAAAAAGCTTATCAAATGACTGTTCCAGAGCTTAATGAACTAAGTATACAACTTAAAGAACTGCTTGATGAAGGATTCATCTGACCCAATGTATCACGTTGGGGTGCGCCAGTGATCTTTGTGAAGAAAAAAGATGGAATTATTAGGTAATGTATTTATTACCAAGATATAAATAAGGCCACCATTCGAAACCAGTACCCCATGACTCGCATGGATGACCACTTTGAGCAACTAAAAGTATCTTTAGTATTTTCCAAGATAGACTAATGGTCAGGTTACCATCGACTAACAATAAAAGAGGATGACATACCTAAGACAACATTCAAAATAGGATATGGGCACTATGAGTTTACTATTGTGCCATTTGGTTTGACTAATGGTTCGAAAACCTTCATGAAATTGATGAATATTATTTTTCGCAAATATCTCGACTGTTTTCTTCAAGTGTTCTTGGATGACATCCTCATTTATTCTTGTAATGAGGAGGAGCATCAAGAGCATTTGAAACTGGTGCTTTAATGTCTTAGATAACATAAGTTATATGGAAAAATTACTAAGTGTTCTTTCTTTGACAAGGAAATTCAATATCTAGGCGACACCATTAGTGGGAAAGGCATTGCAGTGGATTGCAGCAAGATTAAAACTATAATGGATTGGCCTAATCCTAATAATTTCAAAAAATTACGTAACTTTATCGGGTTGGCAGGCTATTATAGAATATTTGTAGAAGGATTCTCATGGATATCAAGTCCTGTCACAATCCTCCAAAGGAAAAGGGTTATGTTTGAATGGAAAAGTGAGTGTGATAGTGCATTCAATGAGCTAAAACAACGCTTAACAACTTCCCAAATATTAAAGGTTCCTGACATGGACAAGGACTTTTGTGTGTGCATAGATGCATGATGAGAAGGATTAGGTGTAGTCTTGATGGAAGATGGAGGCGTTATTTCTTATGCTTCACGTAAAATCAAGACCCATGAAATCAATTATGCCACAAATGATCTTGAATTAGCTGCAGTTGTAATGGCCCTAATACTATGGATACATTATCTAATGGGGCGCCAATTATTATGAACAGATCGTAAAATTCTTGAGCATATCTTCACTGAAAAATACCTTAATGCACAACAACGACGTTGGATTGAGTTATATAGTGAATATGGTTTCAGGATATCCTACATCAAAGGGAAGGAAAATAAGGTTGAAGATGCTTTAAGCGGGAGACCTAGAGTTCATTAAATACTGTCAGTGACAATAGGCCTGAGAAGCCAGATTCTAAACCACCTAATATGGGACCTACAATACCAACAGATAAAACATGCCTTACAAGAATAAATACGAATGGAATATATGTGGGAAGGATACACTTTAGATGATTATGGTTTGCTACGATATAAGGGCAAGATGTATGTCCTGACTAATGATGAACTTAAAAAATTAATAATGAAGGAATCCCACCAAGCTCCATATGTTTCACATCCAGGAGTCCATAAAATGTATGCATATTTAAAACAACTATTTTCCTAGACATCAATGAAAAAGGATATAACATAATTTTTGGCCCTATGTCTAGAATTTCAACAGGTTAAAGCTGAACATCATCACCCTGCAGGTCTTTTACAACCCCATGATATAGCAAAAACTAGGTGGGAAGTTGTTTCAATGGATTTTGTTGGGGGATTACCTATGACTTCCCAAATACATGACTGCACTATGGTTATTGTTGATAAATTGACTTATATTTCTCACTTCATTCCAGTTAAGAGCACCTTTGAGCCACTAGCTATTGCTCAAGTTTTCCTAAAAGAAATAATTCATATTGATGGAGTGCCCAAGAAAATAATATTTGACAGAGATGCACGCTTCATTTCTAGATTTTGGAAAAGAATTTTATAGTCTATGGGAACACAACTAAACTTCAGTATTGCATATCATCCAGAGGCAATTGGGAAAATAGAAAGAGTAAATTAAGTATTAGAGGACATGCTCAGAATGTATGTCATGTATCAACAATATTAGTGGAATAAATACCTTCCCTTAGTGGAATTTTCATACAACAATAGTTATCATAGTTCAATTCAGGAAACTCCCTTCGAAGTCTTATATGGAAGAACATGTCGTAATCCATTGAGCTGGGATTTATTAGAGGAACAATTCATTTTAGGACATGAAATCTCCAATAAATGGAAGAACAAATGGTAATAATTAAGCAGAGGCTAAAACAAGCCAGGGATTGCCAGAAAATTTATGCCGATGCAAAGAGAATTGATAGAAGCTTTGAGGAAGGAAGCCAAGTTTTTCTTATATTTCCTTCAGATTTGGCAAGGGAAAAAAGTTATCCACTAGAGTTCTCATCTCATTTAATATCCTAGAGAGGATCAGACCAGTTGATTATAAGATCAAGCTCCCATTCCATCTAAGAAGAATGCATAATGTATTTCATGTTTCTATTCTTATAAAATATGTACCTGACCCATGCCATGTTCTATAATTTGAGAAATTACAGGTTTCCATGGAGGGAGTCCTTCAGGTCGAACCATTCTGTATATTGGACCGTCGGACTCATCGGCTCGAGAATCGTGAGTTGGAGCAAGTCAAGGTCCAGTGGGACCAATATAGCTAAGCTTCATCTACCTAATAAGATGCAGATGTTATTTTTAATTACTTTCCTTATTTATTTGATTAAATTGTGTGGTGAACTAGATAGGAGCACATAGCTAAGGTAGATACTTTTATGGACCCTCTAGGTCATGTCTTATTGTTTAAATTTTATTTATACATCTAAATCGTACATTATGATTTCAATTGTGTTTTTAATTAATTATTATGAGATGATGGTAATGATGCACCTGTGCTTCTTATTTATATAGTTGTATGAAAATGATGTTGTATGCTCATGATGAATATGATATGCATAGGGATTATGATGTTATGATTTGCGGTTATATTGACATGTGGTTAGTTTATTATGTGATGTCATGATATTTATTTTATGTTGATATCGCAATGTTATAGCTTATGAGAGTATTTTATATGGTAATCCAATATAGATTTTTTGACATGCATGAACATGAATTTATTTACTATTCATAATGTGATGATTAAAAATGATGACATGCAAGACATGGCATGTGAATTATTTTCTATGATGTTATGATTACAACTAATGCATTGGATGCATGTTGAGATGTGGTGATTGGCAAGAAATACAAAAATGGGTCGAGAGTGCTAGTTTATTTGATGATATTTTTGGATGCCATACCTATGAGGGAGAATATGTAGCACCACATGGGTTGGGGACAAACTCAGTCAACACTAAATATTCCAATGGTTCCTTTTTCTTGTATAAATCTTCATGGATATCTCTTGAGGGGATGTGGGACCATCTTGAGGAGGTCAAGTGCCTGATATTGTAGGCCAAGTGCCTAGTATTGGATTGGGATGTCGAAGTCTAGAAGGGGTGTAAGGAACTCGATGTCTAGGGTTGTGCGCCTTAGTGAGGGTGGGGGGAGTGGGCCAACCTTGCGATATGCCCAGAGTCATTGAGTACTAGGACCAGATGCCTGCCTTGGGGTAGATGAAGGATGAGCCAAGCGCGAGGCTTAGCACTAGCCATGGACTATGGTACAAACCGGTGACGCTTATGTTTGGTTCCAAAAGTGGGAAAAAGGACAGAGATTCCTTGAGATTTCTTGGGTGTTATGGAAAATTTCGATGCCTGGTGGTTATACTATTACATCAGAGGGTCTTGGGAAAATGTGAAGTAATAAATAACTAAATAAATAAAATGCTAAATTATTAAACTTAACTTCAGGACAAAGTTCCTTAAAGAGGAGGAGTATGTAATGTCCCATAATAATAATAATAATAATAATAATAATAATATAATAAATAAATAAATAAGATAATATAATTAGATAAACAGTAAATTAATAATATATCAATAATAGTAAACAAAGAATAAATAATAAAGATAATGATAGTAATAAATAAAAAGGTAAATAATTATCTGGAGTTCAAAATAAAATAGTAAATAATAAATTGAGGTTCTAAATAAAATTATATAGAATTAAAATATAAAAATTGTAAAATTAAGTGAAGTTAAAAAAAGTAAAATGGAATAAATTAATAAAGATTTAAACTAATAAAACTATACAAATAATTAAATGTATTTTGAAAACCATAAAACTAAGGCTCGTTTTTTTGAAACATTATAATATGTATTTGGAATTAATTGGTTTTGATTATGTTAATGTTAAAACCATTTGACTTGATAATTTGCAATTATGTTGATCTCAAAAACAATGACGCACTGTTTCAAGTTTTTTTTTATGTCAATTCCTAAAATAATACAACTACTTGATTGCTTTAAATGTGTGTGAATGATATATTCAAAATGTATACTGTTATTTTTGTTACGTAAGATCATAATAAAATAATGATAATTCCAAACATGAATTTATTTGCATTACTTTCTAAACTTTATTATGTTACAAAAATTCATGTTATTCTAGATTTATTATTTTACAATTATTTATATTCATTCAAATTTACAAATTTACAAATTTACAATTATGGTAACTTAACAATATTTACCGTATACATTTCACTTACGGTAGTTATGGTTCAAAATTGACAATTATTTTACAGATTTACAAATTTACAAATTTTAATAAAATTGAATGATGACAATACATACAATTACAATTACAATTTTACAATTTCACAATACAATTACAATATTACAAATATTTTACATACAATTACAACTAAAATTACAAATACAATTACAATTACAATTTTACAATTTTACATACAATTACAATTAAAATTAAAATTTCAATTGCAATCACGATATAATATTTAATAAACATCATGATTTAATATTAAAAATAAACATCACGATGATGATAACCATCGTATAAACATCATATTCAGCTAAAATACACATTCAAATTCGCTAATGTCATCCAATCATTGTGATCATGATCATCTAACAAAACACAAGCATTGTATAACATCATCACAACACAAATATCAAATATACATCGAATGTCAAATAGATGCTATCACATACACATCTATCTGCAAGCACATTAAATCAACATATCTAACATGACATAATAATATACACATTCTGATGAAAACTAGCATGTAAATTATGTACATAAACATGAACATAAAATACATGGACCATATATATCTATAGTGTCAAAAATATTCAACTGTAATATAATTACATATAAATGTAAAATATCTAGTGGTACTACATCAACACTAGTACTAGTCAAGGCCTGCTCGGCTAAGTTGATGGTACAACCTCATGCTTAGATAGATGATCACATGCCTGCTCCAGAGGTGCCTGTTGATCATTTGATGGTGTAGTCTGCTCAAGAACTTCCTGTTGCTGACTCGTCGATGGTGGAGCCTATTCACTGGATGGTGTGGCTTGCTCATATGGACCTGCCTCCTCAGATCGACCTACATGCTAAGGATCAGGTGCCTGCATAGGACCGGGTGTCTACTGATATGGTGCAGAATGCTCAAAAGAGGTCCGATGATCAGGACTGGATGTTGGCTTGTCATGATCTATGACGCGAGGTAAAGGATGAGGAGGTGGATTACTAGAATGATGATCACTCCCCTCATGATCATGTTCATCAGATGAGCTTCTTTGTCGTGCATCTGCACGATGACTACCCCTCCTAGCCCGCGCCAGTGCTATGGAAGCTCCAACGATATGAAACATAAGGGTCATCATATCGTGGGGCATGAATTTTAGGAGTTGTGTGACCCTACGATCATCGTAGATCTCTCTTATCGTAGCCAGGCAGAATCCCTCATAAACTAGTAGTTGACAGAGTTGGTCGCCCAACTCCATCTTGAATCGGGTGCTCCGCCTATGCCTCACCCACGCGGGTATTTTCACCCGACCAGGATCAGGTCTATCACCCTGATCCTCCGCCTCTGCAATCTCCTCATCAACATCTACACCTGGATCATTCGCTAGGGGTGGAATAATGTCCCCAACGAATGTCCCAATATCTACAAAATAAATAGTACACAACAATAATTAGACATTTTCATTAAACAATTTAATAAAACAAGTTAAAGAATGTGTTAGAATAAATTTGGTAATTCTAATTAATTAATTAAGAGAAAAAAATGAAAATATATTAATTTAAAGAAAACATTAATATTACCTCTCACATCCAGCAGCTCATCTCGTGTGAAGAGGATGTTGGTAAACCCTTTCCAACCCAAACCAACGTATGGACATGGAACCACAATGAACGAGTGATCATAAACACTAGCTAGCAACCCTAGTGTATCAGGAGATATCCAAGTGGGAATGTTAGACAGGCCCCTCTTCAGCATCATCTAGACCCACATCTGCATCTGTACATGCAACATCGGCCTACAAGGCTGCTGAAAAAAATTAGCCCTCCTCCCTCGAAACCTCTTGAAAAAATAAATGAAATAACTCTGAATAAAAAAGGAAGGTAAACCTCCCACGTGCCTGAGAATGACATCTATCTAATACTTTGTAGAAAAATCATAGACCATCTCACAAGTCATGGCACCTATAATAAAGAATCAACATAAAATAAAAGCGGTCAACTATTGCATTTCCCGTCACTGGTATAGTGTGAAATGTTCGTCAGCAGTAGTGAGAGGCACTTTGCCTCTTGTGCACCAAACGAAGAAATAAGTAACTTCCCATTGGACACCTAAAAATCTGTAGGAGAAACAATATCATCCCTAATGTTTCTCTGGGAGTACAGCAACTGATTCCTTGTTGCATAGAATACGGGGACATATGGGAACTGAGGAAAGTCCTTCCCCCTTCTAGATAGGCCAGTAATAGAATATATTTCCTCCTCAATGGGCACAAACCACTACCAAGGACCAACCCAGAAAGACTATTAGTGGGCATCCCTCCTGAATATCAGTTGTCCCAATAACCCACTATGGCCCTTTAGGGATGTAGCCTCCTCGTAGAACTTGAGGAGACCTACCTCCCTTAGGAGAAACTAGGTAGCTGTGGTAATAGGGTGAGAGTACAAAAGGCTCTCCCTCTCTCGTGCCTCTCATAGTTGAATCACGTTTCACCAATCCTCCATATGTTCTTGTTGTTCCCTTTGTTCTCTCCATTGTTGTCGTTGAATGATTCACATATTAAATAAATTTTTTTATTGAATGAGAAATGTATTTAATATATATACATATATATATATATATATATATATATATATATATATATATAATTTAAAAAAAAAAGAAAAAAAAAGTCGGTGTGCCCCAAAAAAAAGTCACTTACCAGTACTGGTGCATATTATTTTATTGCGCACCACATTCGGTGCACATGGAAAATATTCATGCACCACCAAATATGTGAATATTTTTCTGTTGTGCGTTGACGAAACTATCTTCCCCAGGGCCAATAGTTTCGTCAACGCACCACCCAACAACAATACATGGTCAACGATTTGGTCCTGTAAACGACTGCACCATTTACCATGTACTTTTGTAGGGAGGGCAGTGCGTTGACCTAACTATCCGCCCTAGGGTGGAGATATTGCTCAATGCACTGCCCATGGTGAACAGTACAGTCCTATAAATGACCAAATTGTTGGCTATGTAATGTTTTCAGGAAAGTGATGCGCTGACCTAAATATCCCCCCGAGGGCGGTTAGTTGGTCAACGCATCGCCCTCCCGACACTATTACATAGTCGACAGTGCAGTTGAATAAATGACCACACTGCCATGATATTTTTTAAATTAGTTATGGTACAAATTTTTGTTGTACCCCATTGGAACCTAGTGCAGTTTCTGTTAACACCATTCATGATGAGGCCTGTAAATATACAAGCAAGTTTGCGAATAGTGGGAGTCGAATGGCTCGAACACACTGCGCATTTTTTTTTGTTTGAAAAATGGCTAGTTTGTAAGTTATTTTCAAAATATAATCCACTAAAACATTTATTTATTGAGAAAAAAATAGAATACATCAACATTTACACGTCAAGGAGGCATATTTGCTAAGGAATTGAAGAAACCAATTTTTCCCATATTTTTCGAAAATTCGAACTCCACAAGGTGGGAATGGAGAGAAGTAATGCACGTAATGGGAGCATCGATGATAGGGCGCCTCTCACAAGACAAAATCACCAGTTCTTGATAGCTCTGGAGCACTAAAGAAGTAAAAATAATGTTTTAATGACTAACAATATTTTTTTATTTAACCCTCTTTCGATGTGCAAGTTTTTGAGACGCACCAGGCAGTATTATCAATGGAGCATTGTAGGTCGTTACGGTGTTCTGGATTACGGAGACGTGCCAGGCCTATTTATATGTAGAGCACTGGTGTTTTATAGTACTTAGATGCACCAAGAGGGTTTGTACGGAGAGCACAGTGTCTCGATATGCCAATTTTTAATACGCATCAGTGCATTTTTCATAAAACACACCGGTGTGATTTTTGATGAGAAATGCACTGCAAAAAAAAACATAAGAAAAAATCTCCACCTGCCAACCTCCTCTACAGACCTCTGTTACAAACAGATATTTAGGCTATTTTTGTAAAGGGTTCCTCAAAAACATCTGCTAGAGGGTCTTTTCCTTGTAGTGAAGAATCATAGTGATTTTACAAAATACTGAGGAACTAAGAGTTAATCATTCCTCACAATACTTACCATAGTATTTTTTTATACGGGATATGAGGCAACCATATACTTGATAAGATTGGGAAATAAAATGATAGATGTGCAGCATCAACATGAAGCTTAAGAACTTCCTTTTATTTTGATGAAGGAACAAAATTTGTGACTTTGAACATGCGAAGCATAAGAACATAAGAGAAATCAGAAAAGAAACAACACTTTATTGAAAATCTTGATAAAAAAATAAATAACTTATGTGACAATAGGTGTGATTTTAGTTGCAGCAATGTTGTTTCGTAAGGGAACATCAATATGTATCTAGGAACAACAATATGTCAATGGTGAACGAATGGAAAAAAATCATCTTTTGCAACAATTCTTTGGTGGTAATGACTTGAAATTTCAGTTCATCATTTTTCGTGTTATGAAGCAATCAACTAATGAAAATGTCTTCACTTCGTTTTCTTGTTGACAGGTAACAGTGGTTTGTAGCTAGATATTATAATACATTTTAGATCATGACACCTAAGAAAAATTTAACATGATATGATATTAAATTTCTTAATAGATGCTTGGATGAAATATCCTTATTTCATTAACATTGTCTTCAATTTTTTTTTCATATGTGGACTTCCTTTATTCTCCTCACACTTGCAAAAAAACAAGGATGTTCTTGCAATAAACCATAAAATAATGGAAGAAGAGAGGTGTATGATCTCTCTTAATTCAAGAAATATGAAAAAAAATAACAATTAGTTACTCTATAAAACAAATCCACAGAAAAAATAACAAAGTAAAATTAATATATTACCTGCGGGGAAGCGGTGGCCAACCATACTAACCATCAATGTTTTAATCATAAATTCTTTGTTTTTGTTTGATATGAGTGATTCCAAAGGCAACTGAAATCTAATTCAAATATGTATCACCAATATAAACAAGTTTTAAAAATTTCATGATATGATATGTCAAATTTAGTTAGAACAACCTACATAACAAAGCCATAATTTCCCAACTTAGACCAACAATTGGTATTTTAAGCATAATTTTTTCATTTGATGAGGGATTGAACTAATTCAAATTGGATATTAAATTATGTTCATGTACATATCTCCAATAGAAAAATGTTTTTGAGGCAAGAGGAATTGATCGGTCAAATATGCTAGTGAACAACCGGAAAAAATAGAGTTTTGAGAATGTTTTTTCACGATAGAAGCCATTATTTTGGTCATAAATTTCTCATACGATATCAAAATAGAGTTATTAAACTTTATTTGTAAACTAAATTCATAGATGAATATTCCATAAAAATAGGTTTGTAATATATAGTCATTTAGGCCTCCAAAAACTGATTGTCCCAACTCTGTCACTGAGCTGGCTACTAGACACCCTGTCATTGTTTTGGTCATAAATTTTTTGTTTGAGATCCAAGTTGAATGATTCAAATTGGGTCGTAAAGTATAAATCAATAGATACTTACGAAACAATTTTTTTTTTAAATATGCACAATTGGTCCCTCAAAAAATGACTGTCCCAACTATTATTTCAGAAATGTTATCAAGCCCCCAAGCCATAAAATATGATAAACAAACATTTTTTCCAAATTGGTGAGAAAAATGTATGTGTTTTTGTAGAAATTTTATTTGAAATATGGTACATCTATATACAAAAAGAAATTAAAATATTTATCACCAATGTGTTGCAACAAAAACAACTATTTTTACATATAAAGAAATATATTTATTTATCTCCTTATTTATTCTATTTTCGACACTAACGTACTTTACCTTGAAAAAGAGAAAATATATCTACGTATAAGTTTATTTCCAATGGAACCATTTTAGAAATAAAGCCTCAAGTATATACATACCCAAATTAGAAAAATACACATTAGTAAACACCAGGGTAGGAGAGACCAAGTTCCCTTGAAAAGACGATGCCAAAAATTCCTGAAGTATTGAGTGATGCTGCAAACAAATGATGGAGTGAAACCAATCTTCAATAAAGCCTTGAATCTCTTGATCTCCCAGGGTTTTCATATCATGAAGTTCTTCCATAAATTCGGCAATTTTTGGAATTGAAGCCTTCCCAGTCTCAATATAAGTTTTCTGTAATGGTGCATGTGGGATATAATGGGTGGGAAGAGTGGGTAAATGTTGTAGTTCAACACTATAAGCATGTTTTAAATTTTGTCATTGCAACTATGTGGAATGGATTCAGAAGGAAACGGTGTAGTGCATGGAGGATTTTGATGATGTAGTTGATTGGGTTGTGTGGATGATTTTGATAGACAAGAAATATGTTGTTGACAATCTGGTAAAGAATATGGATGATATATTTCTTCCAAAAGATGAGGGAGAGTATTCATGTAATGATAAGATAAACCCTGCCAAACTTGTGGACAAGATTGGTGGTGGTTATATTGAGCTTGGCATGGTTTCCCTGACAAAGGAGTATTCCATAATGGATTATGCAAGTAACAAAATGAAAACGAAATGTTTTGAAACATACCTGTAGGTCATGGTTTCCATGTTTTTGAGCTTGTATCTTATCGATCTCTTTGATATGTGGATTTCATCAAAGGTAAGAAAAAAAAACTATCCATGGGATGCTCCTTTTGGCAATGAGGGAAAAACACTTCTTCAATTTTTTCCTGATCTTTCTTGACCTGAAAAACATGCAATTGTGAGCTTAGAGAAATAATAAAATCAATTTTCAAATTTTAAAATAAGTCATTGATTTCAACTCTTATATCTAATGTTCTTATAGTATATTTGGAAATGAAAGAAGAAACTTCTCTAGAATTATTACCAACCTTGGAGATTCCCCTTGAATACCTTATGCATAAATCACAAACATCATCATATGATAGCTGAAAAACATCACCTTTCCTATCATATTTAAGAGTTGTAAAAATTTATCTTTCATTCCATTGAGTAGGAATGTTTTCAATATCTCTTTTTTCAAATTCTTATGCTTTGATTTTTGAAGGTTGTATTGAAAGCACTCTACATAGCCCTCCAAGATTTCATCTTCCCCTTGTATAGTACTAAGAATATCTGCATTGGCCTTGCAATAGTCTTGGTACTTCTTCAAGAATATATTCTTCATGTCCTCCCATGTTTGAATGCAGTTCCCAGTAAGGCTCATGAACCATCAGAGATTTTCTCCTTTTAGAGTAATAGGAAACACTTTCACCCTTTTATCATTAGTACAATAATTATATCCTATACAAAATACTTAAAACTCAAGTAAAAATGTTTCTAGATCTTCATTTGCCAAACCATGAAATTTTGGTACAGTGGATGGGGGAATGATGTTCATTTATGTCACTCCTCCTAGATCTCTGATAGGAAAATCAAAAGTAGCACTATGTGCCATTTATTCCCAAAATAGAAGATGTTATTCATGTGCTAATTTTAAGCTCCTCCTTCAAATGTTCTGGGAAATAGGTTAGTGAAATTTGTGGTGCTTACTTCACCACTTAAGTGAAATGATAATATTTCTTCAAACTTATACCTCTAACATTCCTACTTTTAATCATGCATACTATATGAAAAAATCTTGACTACTGAGGGTAGACCTCATCACAAGTTAGCTAGGGTGCATGCGTAGGTTATTACCTTTCGTCTTCAATATCCAACCCTCTTGGAGTGAGGAATTCATCTACAACCATATATTAGTGTGGTAGTGCTATTTGAGTTCCTCCCGGACAACAATGCCAAAATGTTGGGGAAATTAATTTCTTAATAAAAAAAATAATCACGTAATCATTAATTATCAACCCAAGGAATGTATTTTTGTTTCAAGAGAATCAAAAAAATATATGCAAGAAAATACAAACAACTAACACTGGTTCTACATGATTAAGTTCTACACTATCAAGCTCATTCAAAAAGAAATAAAATGTAAGACTTGAAAACAATACTAAATCTCAAATATAGAAAGAAAATGACAAGAAAATAATTATGCTAATCACACGACATGAATCAATACTGACTTAAACCACAACTTTTTGAATTGGAAATTTAACCTATTGTACCCAATATAATTCAAATGCTAATCTAAAACAATAAATTAAATGAAATATAGAAATTGCAGGAAACAACAAATATGGAAAATGCAGTAAACAACAAATTACTTGATAAAAAAATAAATTTACTTTAAGGAACAATAATTTAAATTCAAAGAAACAAACACACAACTAAACTACTTTAGATGTTCAAGGCAACACCTAGTCCAAGGTAGTGGGCCCAACCACCCAAGACTCAATTCTGCCTTGAACAATAATTCATATCATATTAGAATTAATGGATGTAGAACTCAATGGATAACTTCCTTCGTTAAAATATATCAGAGAAATAATTACATCAAAATGAATTCCTTAACTTTTCCTCTAATTCAACAATTTTCCATCCTCTCTTTGATCTTTCTTTTCATTTAAATACACAAATACCAAAGGGAAATTACAACTAAATTGATTACAAAATTATTTTTCATTAAAGTTGTAGATTTCCTACAAAAATTAATTAGCAAGATCAGACCTGAAATATATCTCCATCATGATTCAACAGGAACAAGTCGAATTTGGTATTGCAATTGAAAGAATTTGTAAAATGGCTACAGAAACAAATAAGACAAAATTGCATTCAGAGAACCTTTTGTTTTTGTTCAGCCAGACAGAATTCTGGAAAACTATTTCTAGAAAAATTGAATTGGCTCATTATGCATAAAACCCATGCCTCGTATTTCGAATATTCATCTTCATTTTTCCAAAAACTCCACCACAAAACCATCACTTTTTATCCGAGCGAATTTCTGAGTTGGAATATTTGATTATGCGTTGGAGATCTAATTTCCAATCTGGAGGACATCTTGGAGGCTAAAAGCATGATTGATGTTATAACATATTAATAAACCATTATTGAGAAAATCATGCATAAGAATTATCAATTTATTAAAAATAAAGGAGACTAAATATTACTTATCCACAACAGCATAAATAATTATGAAATAAAATTATAAGACAAAGAATGTGATAAAGAATGATAGAAATAGATGAATTATATGTCAAGAAATGGTAATAATAATGAAAATTTAGTGGCCTAACATGTTTATCTATTTGTTCTTTAGATCATATTTAATATCCACGAATATCTATCTATTACTACTTCCTAAGGGCATATGTTTATTTCCCATACTACCTGATAGGAACCTTTACCAAATTGAATTATGCAGCTGAAAAGAAAAACTAATCACTCGCACTCTATTAGTGTTCAAATAAATAAAAATTAAGACATTAATAACATTTCATCTATAGGGAGACCATGAAGTCGATTTTATCTACTAGATTTATACCCCTATTGTACATGCTTTCAATAGTACCAACATCCAAATATTCCCATAAAAATAATTCCAATTTCTGGAATACCAACATCCTTTTCATCTATAAGAAAAAAACTTGCGTATTTATTCAGGTAATGAAGAGAAATTAACATAACAATATATGAAACCAAAGGAAACACATAACATAAGTAATTCAAACCAGAATGGTTGACATGAAGTCACTTAGGAATCGAACACCACCAGCGAACTAAGAACTGACTTCCTTCGGCTCACCCTAGAGCTTAGAGTGCTTTCCACTGGGATTCAACAACCTTTGTTGATATCTTAATCAATTATTCAATACTTGTCTTTAATGATAAGTTTATTTTTAGTATTATCCCTCTTTTGTGGACATTTGTATCCACTTTTCTAAGTTTTCTATAAAATCCCACCTTTCTCTCCCACAGTGTTTTTATGTTTTTTCCAAGCTTAGCATATTTCTACTGCCAAGCAACATAATGGATCTTTCTCTCCCATCCATTAATATTATCTAGAATTTTATCTAGAATTCTTATCGTGAAGGAGCTACCCAATCTTATTTACCTACGAGATTATATTCTTCTGTTTTGTAAAGAATCTCGTTTCTAGATGTCTCATTCCCAAGTATATTCCCTCTATTTATTTATATATTAACAATTATTCATTTACGTCATTGTTGCAATATTCTCTATGGATTTTCAACTAATATAACTAAAACAAGATTACAATAACAGAGGGATATTACAATTTTTGTTGTAATATATGTTTTTGATTTTTTCCATGTAAGCATTAAGGGATGGTGTTGGACTTAATGCTTCCATGTCATGTGTAGTTGTCATTGTGGGTCCCTAGGCGTCAGTCTAGAAGTTGTTGATTCTTATGTAATGAGTTAGAGTCATGATCTAGATGTGTCGAAGTCAGTGTGTTATGTCCTATATTTGAAACTGTTTTGATGAATTAAATGATAGTGTTTGATTTGTGTTGTGCATGATCTCTCTCTACTCTGTCTCTCAATTTCTAGCATTTTGCAACATACTACTTTAATTTGAAGTCTAGCCAAGGAAGAATAAAAAACCTAGAGAGAAATACTAGTCAAAAGAATTACTTAGATATGACCCAATGAAGTTAGCTTTAAAAAATTGTTTAATGGGAGATGAGAAGGGGAAAGTTCCCAACTTAGCCACAACCACCACCACATTAGCCAACTACCATTGCCACCACTTTGATTACAAGCATAGCCACTTCCATGTTGTAATAAAATTATTAATAAAATATTATTGCCATTTTATGAATTCAAGCTTTTTCGATCCATATTATGAATGTCGAGAAATTTTTTGGTAAAAATCACATAACAAAACTTTTAGTCGACATGTTTCAAACCATCTAGTGTGGTTCATCTTCAAGACAAGATGGAGAACAAGATCATGAAATTAGAAAATAGATGAAGAGAAATGGTTTCTAGCCATTACAATATAATAGTTAGTTTTGACTAAAAAGTTATCATTAATTAATAAAAAAAAATAATTGAAATAAAGTAACGGATGGAAATTAGCTGTAAATAAAGAATCAAATTAATTATATTAATATTTTAATTTTAATCAAACTAAAGGTGAGTAATAATAAGGTGAAACTTAATTATTGTAAGCAATTAAATTGAAAAATATTACTAAGAAAATGAAAACATTTAAATAAATAAATAAACAAAATAAAAATAATAAAGTCAAATTTAACTATTCTAAGCAATCAAACTAAAAATAGTAATAAGAACATGGGAAAATACATATATATATGAATATAATGAATCAACTCTATTTTATTATTTAAATGCAAAAAATAAAATAATATGGCGAAAACAAAAGAAATCAATAGTAAATAAATAAGAAATAAAGGAATATGAGAAATTATGATTAACAATAATAATAATAAATATTATAAAAACTTAGGAATACAAGGTAGGGTCCAACAATTTCTAAAACTCCAACCATCATCTATATTCATATTGGTAACCCTTCTTTCAATTTCCAAGGCCTCCCTAAACTTACGGTGATGAAAATGTTCAATCCTTAGAATGACCCTCGCCTCTTCAATGCAGATGTGATGTTTTGTATTTTATAAATTTTCTGCCAAAGTGGAGGAGCCAAAACTTCCATGTTTGATGTAATTTTCGCGCTCGTGAATCCTCAGATTAATTGAGCAGACAATTCCACCAATGTATGGAGTCCTATAGGAGAAAGGGGTGACATAAACACATTTCCCATCTTTAGGGTTCACAAGGTCCTTCACTAAACTTAGAGAGCTTCAGATAGTGTATAGGGGCATACATATCGAAGGAACCTTATGCTTGTTCATCATATTATCAATCTTATTTGTTGTTCCTTCCATAAATGGAACATGCACCCCTAAAAAGTAATATTTAAGATATTTTTTAATCCTAGTACCTTTTCGAGCCTTAAACAAGGCTCTAAGACATTAACACTTACTATAACCATTCTTATTAAAAATACTGAGATGTATTTTTTCATCATTGAATTTGTTTTCATCACAAACTCGTAACGCCTTAGTGGCTAAAATGTTGAAAACACCTAGATTTTGAGCGGGAAATTATGTGAATTCATATAAAGATATTGGTTGGTGTGGTTTTTCTTCCAAAAAACCTAATGAAAAAAAGAACCATTATCTCTATTTGAAATAAGAACATCGAGTAAACTTTATAAAACTATATTGGTCATTTGTCATCATATCTATCTAATCATATAATTCAAGGGATGTTCCATGGAGACATTATTTCTTCGCCCATTAGTAGGAGCAGCGATATCTTTTGAAATGATGAACCATAAAACTCCCTACGTTATCTGTGTTACGGGTTACTAATTTTAAGTGAAAATATTTACTTAACATTTATGTTTATAAATACAATAAACATAATGATTTTTCAATATAATAAACACAATAATTCTCATAGACAGTAAGGGATGTTCCAGTGAGAGTATACAAAATATCCATATTTTTTTATATGGTTTAGATTAATGTAATGATATTTTATGATTATGTTGATACGCTTATTTATTTCAATTCAAGGTGGACGTAGATTTGTAGAATTTCATTTTTTTATTAATTTAATGAATAAGATCGCATACTAATGAAATCTTCTTAGTCTTATCCAGGGGTATGATTTTTTATTTTTGTTGGACCTCTCCTCTTGAGCGTTACTTCCTTAATAAATAATATATAATGAGAAAAATCAAATGATCCATTAATAAATATTTTTTAATGAAAACGTTTCCTTCCCGTGCTGTTTCAATTTACTCATTAAAAAATATTTAACAAGTAACGTGGACTCTTGTAGTTCCAATCAACCCTTTCCTTTATTGACTGTCATGCTCTTGATTTTATTCTCGATCATTACTGAATGCTCAACCAGGTATATCTCACCTCGTATTTCCCTTTCACTTACATTTTATAAACCTCCCTTCATTACTCGGCTCATCCAAAATATTTTTAATATTTACTAAACAATATTTTCATTTCTTTTGTGGTGTGCATGATTTCCGAGCATCATGTCTCACAGGGAGGAGGTGAATACCATCGAATTTCTCTTTAAAGCAGTTGTATGGATCGGAGGAAGGATATCATTCGAGATCTGAAAAATTCTTCAACCTCTAAAGGTTTCCATAGTCCCTAATAATTTCCACCTTGATAGATAATTTTAGCGTTATCATTGAAATACCTAGTCATGGGATTTGGCGACTGGTATGAACGCCTCATTGTAAGACGATTCCTTAATACATTATTTAACATAAGTAATTAGTTATTTAGAGATATTTCAAATTAAACACGTCTATCACCAAAAAAAACAGATAAAAATAATATAAACACTTAGATTATAACCATCCTTAAATTAAGTATACTCATGTTTGACGTTGATTGAAATTTTATATAACTCAGGATGTTTGATGTCGATTTAAAATTTATATATATTTTTTTATGATCACATGTATTAGAAAGCATTCCCAAATTAGTATAATGCAATTAGACATGTGTGGTGCGTCTCTAACATGGACAATAATCGAGACCCAAAAGTAGATCAATTTAATAAGTTATTTATTTTTAGGTAGAGATAATAGAATGCAAAACTAAACCATTTTAATTTAGTATTCCTTTAAATTTTAACACTCAACTTACATAATGGTTAAGCACTGAACCCACCAGAATCACTGCAAATCATGGTTTAATTATTATATTAGGTATGGGAATATAGTATTCGAAATGTTTTTTTTAGCATTAGTTCTTCTAGATATAAAGCTAAATATCTTTTCCCTTATTGTTTACCGATCATGGCGCAACCAATCAAACTTTGTAGTGATTTATAAAGACCAATACGATAATTCATTGTATTATTTGGTTTCTTCTTTAGGGAGAAATGTTATACGGATCACATTCCTCACACAATACTTGCATCTATTTCGTTCATATTTTGTAACTTCAAACTAATGCTAGTTAATAAATATTAGTTATATCATATTATACGAAACACTAATAATAGAATTAGAAAAGGGTCATATGGTTGTATGTATGTTGCATCGTTTCCTGACCTTCCTTCATTGGTCCAACGTTGTTGCAATACCTTTGAACCAAATTCACTAGGTCTTGAGCATCCAATGAAAATTTGTTTCAAAGGAGATTTTACTTACGAAGGTCTCTCAAGAATAGGGAAGAGCGGCAACAACAACTTCAAGAGTGAAATCGGGTCCAAAATGCGAAAAAAAAAAAACAACGCTTTCAAAGAACCAGCATCAAATGTCATTGTAGCATATTACCATGAAACTTTTGGATCACCTCGAGCACACAACGTAACAAAAACCTAGTGAAAGAATTTATTTTAGGTATGTTTTCATTTTAATAGGGATATTTTTAAAAACATTTACCAAAAACTCCACTCCCCTAGAAAGATAAAGCTTTCCTCTTAAGAATGGTATTGCTTGCAACTTCAAAACATAGATTTATTTTGATAAAAAACTATGTTTCATACCATAAAACAAATAGATCACCACTCCAAACACACCAAAAAAATTGCTCAAATATTTCACTAGATTAAACATATTAATATCATTCTAAAAAATATTGTCATCATTTAAAATAAACTAAATGGAAAAAAAACTGAAAGATCTCAATTAATACTGAAAACTTAAAGTGTTTGGTTTTAAAATTACCCTATATTGATAAGCAAATAAACGTTTATTAGAATACATGTTGTAGTAAGTACTGGTACAAATGGAAAAATGAACCATGCAGAATAAAGCTTTCCAAAACAGTTATTCCAATATAAGAACCTAAAAAATACACATTGCACTAAATGAAAATTTAATTTTTAGCCCATGTAAAATCCCTTCATTAGCACATTCGAACATAACCATACTAAGAAAAATGGTTCACACCCTCACTATGCCCAAAGTTGTGGCATCCTTCATCTTGTTCAATCAGTGAAAACATAGCTAAACCAAATAAAAATGGGCCCATACAAATTTATCTCACACACCATCACAACTAGCTTATTTGAAATACACTGTGCGTTACATTTAATATGTTAATTAAAAATGTGTGGCATAACAAGAACATGGTTCCAACTTTGTAACAGAGGGAAACAATCTCACCTAGGAGCAATTCAATAGATGTTGCAAGCATTTCTAGTAAAACTCTAGGACACACAACATAAACGCTAAGACTTGTAGCACTTAGTCTCTTTTGGTTGCTTAATTTCCTTTCACCATATAACATGAAAAGGTCAATGGAAACATGCAACAAGAAATAACGCCAGCATATACCACCAACATTCAAAATATACAACACCTGGGTTATGGGTTATCTCCTATAACTGGATCTGTATCGACATCTCGATCTCGAACTATAGGATATTAACTGACTCCCTGGAATATTATGCATATACATGGACAAAGACTCATTTCATTCTATGCATGCTTCTACCTTTACCACTCTCATAGGATCATGAACTCCCACCAATTTCAAGTGAAAATCGCATTGCTAGCCCACTAAGTCAAAGCATGCAAGGGTTCTTCCCACTGAAACAATAAGAGCAACTTGATGAAAAACTGAAGGCTTGTGTGCATTCATTTAGGGACACTATATACTAGCCCTTAAGTTTTAAAGCTAGCATGCTTTGAAGTTGGTTTTAAAAGTATAAAGACTTGTGGACCAGGGCATTGCTACACTATTCAGAAGCTCTTCATCTCAGGAGAAGTAAACCCTAGAAGGAAAATTATATTCATGGATATCTTCTCTAAAACATTTTGGGCTACTAACTAAGCTTCGCCTTGAAACTAATATTGGAGCGTTAACTTCTAGATGTCGCTATGCCACGATTCTCCTCTTCACCCCCATTGGATTTATATTTCCTGGTCACTCAACCCAGCATTGGAGTAAAGGTCAATATCTAACATTTGATCACAGTAGCGATTTAAGTTATCGTTTGACCGAGGGTTCAGATTTGAGATCCTTGACAAATAAGAACGAGTGCTTTCCATTTTCTCTTTCTCATTATCTGGATTTTAAAGCACCACAACATCTCTATGATTTCAACAAGCAAGGACTTCCATGGCTAGAGGAAATGGAACAGGATCACTAGGCTTCCATCCCAGAGGCGTGACCGACAATTCGATTGACATTCCTAGCCTCCATCCAAGTGGCACTCGTGGCATGATGGAAAGCATGCCTAGAATAACCTCTTGCCTGGGATTAATGATGACTTTGTGTGATGGAGGCTCCACAATTGCAATAGATAATGGCTTTGTAACTACCTGTTTTTGGATTTTGACATCCAGATCTACATATTGGTACAACTCATAGGCTCTATTCTTCTCTTCCATAGGAGCGAGGTGGATGGGATCATGGCGGGGCACTTTCTCATCTCCAAATTTTGGCGGTGCAAATTTCATGTAACTTATTCTATTTTCATATGTCAACATATTGTTAAATTCCAAATGACCAAGCCCTACTACATAAGTTGGACTTGAATTCAAATATTTATAGTGCTTACCAATTTTCTAACCCTGATCATTGACAAACAACATGGGATCATTCATGTTAGGAAGGAAAGGTTGTACCAGTAAGAAAGGTGGATGATACAAGTGTGATAACTAATGGATCAGTCAACGTACAGATGAAATGCATGAAATCCCTACTTGACAAGTCTTTTCCTTCCTTACATGCATTCTAGTTATGTCTCTCTCGATATCTCCATAGTTCTCTCTCCTAGGATGTTTCAAATTTCCTGAAATACCATATAATGAGTTTATCCAAGTTAATTTCTTGAAGTACCATATAATTATTTTATCCAAGGTAATAGCTAGCTTTTCATTAGATATAAACTTGTATTCATAGCATTCCTTTCTACGAAAATTGTTATCTGTGTTAGCAATATAAATGGATGAATTTGTGCGCAAACAGAAATGTCTAGTCTTAAAAGCCATAGAATTTTATATACACACATTTCTTGGAACTCTCATTATAACTAATAAATATAAATTTCTAATTTTCATTCTCAATGTAAAATTTTGATGTATTTTTACTTTTGTACCGTCAGCAAACACGTGTTCATTTACACGTCGCTTATGTAATCAAGGGTGACTAAATGTAATTTATTGTATGCAATATTAGTTAACATAAGAAAGATACCACATTGCGCTTTCAAACAAAGATATCCTTCTACTTAAAGGAGTTCCTCTCCCATGTACAATATATATCAGCAAACATGTGTTCATTTACACGTTATACACATATTCTTCACAAAATTTTGCATTTTATTCACCGTGAAATTTTTCCATATTACTCTATCTTTAGCCTAGTTAATTTTCTACATATATAGATTTAAAAATACAATATACACATATTCTTGAGAAAATTATGCATTTTAAACACTCTGAAAAGTCGATTGAAACTTTCCCATATTATTCCATATTTAGCCCAGTTAATTTGGTGCCAAATGAAAGTGTATCCCTGTGACACAAGCCTCATCCATCTGTTTCTAATACAAGGTTTCGATTGATAGTTCTCACATATGCTTCCCTTCGAATTTGCACCAATTCGCTGTTCAACCTTTCCTGATTGATTGGCCACTCAAGGGAGGGAATTCCTGCTCCGCAGCCCCTCCCCTCTTCCTAATACATGTATTCATTCCTCTCTAAAAAAATTCCTGTAACAGCTTCTTGAATTAATAGCATGGCCTAATTACATGCATCATATCCACGTTGGCTATTTCTAGATGACATCCGTTGGGTAAGAATTTTAGTGCAAGGTAGTAAGGACAATGGCTACTTTCATCCATATTCACCATATTCTCGCCCTTTTACTTGCAAGGGATTCTGTCCAAAATCCCCTTTCATGTTCAGGCATATGTGTTTAAAGTTATTAATTATATTTTAAGTCCATAAATTTATTAATTATATGTTGATTCCTCGGGTAAATTATTTATTCATTGGGTTTGCTAATTTATTTGGTTTAGAATAGTAAACCATTTTCTTATGTGGATCTCTTCGGTTTATAATATAAAATTAAATAAATAAATAAATAAATAAAAATCGGTTATTAATGCTATGGGTTTTAAATATTAATTCCTAGGTTGTATTGATCTATAGGGTTTTTAATATTAGTCACTTGTGTCTATTGATCTCTTGGGTTTATAATCATATTCTCTTAGGTTTATAAATATTAATAATCACTTCGGTATATAAGTCTATTGGCTTTATTCTTATTAATAATCCATAGATTTTATTAATCCTTTAGGTATATAATATTAATAATTTCTTGGCTTTATAATATTAATAATACATTGTGTTTATTCATCTATTCAGTTTATAATATTAATGAGTTGGATTTATTAATCTTTTCGATTTATAATATTAATCATAACTATTTTTAATATTAATCTCTTGGGTTTATTATTCCCTTTGGTTTATAATATTAATAATCACATAAATTTATAATATCGATCTCTCGAATCCATAATATAATATTGATTTTAAGTTTAAAAATAATATGAATGCTATTATATTTTCTATATTTAGTTTGAGTATGTTAATAATATCAATTATATACGAAGTATATATTAGACTCAAATTATATATATATATATATATATATATATATATATATATATATTGTGAGAATAATCTAGATCATGCAGAAATAGATTTAGTTTTGGTTTGTTGAACGAGAGTGTGTATTTAGAAATTGGTTCCATCTATTTAGGTTTGTTTCCTCTTCTTCAGGAAGATTAGGTGAGTGCAATTTGCTATATAAGTGTGATGTAATCATGCAATTAAATTCAATGATTTCAGTGAGCTTTGTCTCACGCTTCTCTATTGTGTTGGGTGTGCATTTGTTTTAATTTGGTATCAGAGCTGAGTAAGTGTCTTCGATTTGTTTGGGTATTGGAGTGAGAGCTCCGCTTTCGAAACCCGCCGAGAGCCTGTGTGACTGGCCTTTCGCTGCTGAGACAGTGCATAGTTAAGTTGGCTGCGTTTTCTTCTTTTGATTGTAATTTGTTGTGTTACACCAGCGTTGTTCGTGGAGTTGGCAAAGAGGGCAAAGGTTGCTGCCAGCGTGAGCCATCTGGCGTGAGCTGCAAAGAAGAAATCGTGTGAGGCATTGAAAAAGTCACAGCGTGTGAGCAGACTCATTCATCGATCTTAGTGACTGCTGAGCGGCATTGATCATTGGTCTTAGAGCCGTAGTCCCGTTAACTGTTTTGCGCAGCCGAAGTGAGAATTTGTGGTGTGCGATAATCACCTGTCTACGCCTGAACAGCGATTTAAGATCCCGTTTTTGTCACGATTGACCAACGAGTGAAGTCACGTTTTTGTTTATGCCTATATGAAATCATCACCACCAGATGTTGTCTTTCAGTCATTAGTGTCATAAATAATATTTGTCTTCATTGGAGGCGTTTTCTTCAGTCAGCGAGGTCATTGTCACCCAGTGCGGCAAGGACGAGGGTGTGCCTCCATTTATTGAACTGGCTGGTCATTCTTGTTGGAAATGGCTACGTCTCTTGTCGATTCCTGTTGTGAATCACAAACTTGATGGTGAAAATTATGTAAATTGGAAATTTTGAGCTGATCACAGTTCTAAAGGCATATAATCTCTGGAAAATTGTTAAAGGTGACGAGCCCAAGCCTACTGCTGCTGCTGCAATTCCAGATTGGGATAAGCGAGAAATGAAATCAAAAGTGCTGCTACGTATGTCAGTGAAGAACAATATTATTCCTCACATTCGGGACTGTTAATCTTCAAAAGTGACATGGGAAACTCTCAAAGGTTTGTATGAAACCACTAATGCAAACCGCATTTTATTCTTAAAAACAAAGCTACTATCTATCAAAATGGAAGCCAATGAAAGCATCAGCAACTATGTTTCCAGAATTAAAGACTTAAGTGATAATCTTGGTGATATTGGTGAAAAAATGTCTAGTAGCGATTTAGTAACTGTTGCTTTGAAAGGTTTAGTCCAATACTATAAAGTCTTTATTTCAGCACTCTCAGCTAGACCAACGCCTCCTACATTTGATGAATTGGCTGGAATGCTTCTTCAAGAAGAAGAGAGAATGAAAAATTTTGAACTGGAGTCAAATGGTTATGATTTGGCTTTGACTACAAGAGGTAAAAGATCATTCCGAGGGAGATCATGGGACAGGAATAGAGGCCGTTTTCAAGCAAAGAAGAAAGGTATGACACCTCCTGATTCTTATGTTAAGAGGAACATTGAATGTGATTATTGTGGAAAACCTGGACATCTAGCTAAAGATTGCTATAGAAGAAAGAATAATGAATCAAATCAAAGACATAGAAGGCATAATGGAAATTTCATAAATAGAGACACCTCAGTTACTGATGGATTTAAAAATCTTAAGTTGTTTCTTTCTGATGCTGCATTGTCTGCTGACACTGATGATGAGAATGTTTGGTTCATAGATTCTGGTGCATCAGCACATATGACTTGTAATAAAGAATGGTATGATAAATATTATGAGAAATCTGATGGCACACACATTTACCTAGGAGATGACAGGTCACTTAAAGTCCAAGGCTATGGCATAATAAATGTGTACTTACCTAATGGAAAAATGAGATAGATTCATGATGTGATGTATGTACCTGGTCTCAAAAAGAATTTGATATCTGTTTCCACTATTACTGATAATCATTTAAAAGTGGAATTTGGTAAATTGGGGTGTATTGTGAAAGATGTTCAGGACCACGACAGGGTTGTTTCTACAGGTACCAGGGTTGAAGGATTATATAGATTGGATGTGACAGTAAAGCGTCATGTTGCATTGACATCCAATGAGACATCGACAGCAGAATTATGACATCATAGGTATGGGCACCTAAATTACAATCATTTATCGTTGTTGCAAAGGTAATCAATGGTTGAAGGTCTTCCTGTTATGAAGTGTGAACATTTACCATGTGAAGCTTGTGCACTTGGTAAGCAGCATAGAGAAGAGTTTCATGTTCATACTGAGAAACGACAGTATGATATACTTGAATTAATTCACACTGATGTATGTGGACCTATGCAAACTAGGTCTCTTGGTGGTGCTTCATACTTTGTTATTTTTATTGATGATAGATCTAGGTATACTTGGGTCTATTTCATTCGAAGGAAAAGTGATATATTTGAGTATTTTAAAGAGTTCCGAACTATGATTGAAAAACAAACAGGTAAGTACATTAAAATACTTAGATCTGATCAAGGGGGTGAATATAAGTCAAATGCATTTAACAGCTATTGTAAATCTAATGGGATTCAACAACAGTTCACAGTACCACATACCCCTCAGCAAAATGGTGTTGCTGAGCGATGGAATAGAACCTTGGTGGAATCTGCTCGTAGTATGCTTCAAGGTAAGAACATCTCTAATGGTTTCGGGGCAGAAGCCATTAATACTGCTGTTTATTTGAAGAATCGATGTCCCACTAAGCAGTTAGTTTTTCAAAATCCTTTTGAGGTTCTTCATGGTTATAAACCTGATGTGAGTCATTTAAGAGTCTTTGGATGTACTGCCTTTGCACATATTCCTAAGTCTAACAGAAGAAAGCTTGATGCCAAGTCAATCAAGTGTGTCTTTATTGGGTATTGTGCGGATCAGAAAGCCTATAAATTGTTTGATCCAAGTTCACATAAACTATTTGCCAGTCGAGATGTGGTGTTTCATGAGCAGGCTGATAAAAGTGATACAAAGAATGATGCATGGCATATATCTAATGATGCTCATGTCAAACTTGATACTTTGGTTAAACAGGAACAGGAACAGGTACAGGTACAGGTTCAAGATCAGGATGAGAGCAGTATGAGCACATCCAGCAGCAGTGAGTCATCACGAGAGGGAGATTCGCCTCAAAGCCGAGGAATCATGGATGGAACTCCAACAGGTATTGTAGCACCAAGAAGGTCAACCTGACAAACCCAGCTTCCTGCAAGGTATAGAGATTATGCCTTAATGTCTAATATCATGAATGTTGTAGAACCAGTTGATTATGAACAAGCTAAACAACATGAACAACGGAGAAATGCTATGAATGATGAATATGCTTGTCTTATGAAAAATCAAACATGGGAATTAGTGGAACTTCTTGAAAATAAAGTTCCAATTGGCAGCAAATGGTTATATAAATCTAAATTTAAAGCAGATGGTAGTATTGATAAATTTAAGGCAAGATTAGTTGCAAAAGGATATGCTCAATAGGAGGGAATTGATTATGAAGATACTTTTGCACCAGTAGCTAAATTGAATACAGTTAGATTACAGATTGCCTTAGCTACAGAACATAATTGGAATATACATCAATTGGATGTCAAATCTGCTTTTCTAAATGGTGATTTAAAGGAAGAAGTTTATTTGGTTCAACCTGAAGGTTTTGTCAAACAGGGACAGGAGCGTCTAGTCTGCAGGTTAAGAAAAGCCTTATATGGTTTGAAACAGGCGCCGAGATCATGGTATGTAAAGATTGATACCTTCTTTCTTCAGAATGGATTTGTGAAAAGCAAAAATGATCCTAAATTGTATGTTAAGAAAGATGAAAAGGGAAATGTTGCTTTAATATCTTTGTATGTGGATGATATCATTATCACAGGCAGTGCTCACAAGTTAATTGAAGAAATTAAAGTTCAGTTGTCACAGGAATTTGAAATGAAAGATTTGGGTGAATTGCATTACTGTTTAGAAATTGAGGTATGGAGAGAGCCTGGTAAAACATTGATCACTCAAAGCAAATATACAAAGGAAATTCTTAAAAATTTCAATATGAGTGGTTGCAAAGCTATGTCAACTCCCTTAGAATAGAATGCAAAGTTGTACAAAGAAGATGGAACTAAAGAGGCAGATGGAACATTATATCGTCAGTTGGTGGGAAGTTTGAACTATCTCACCACTACCAGACCAGACATTGCATACTCAGTCAGTATCCTTAGTCAATTCATGGCTAAGCCTTCAGGAAATCACTGGAATGCTGCAAAGAAATTTCTCCGATACTTAAAGGGAACAGTGAATTTAGGTATTATGTATACTGATGAATCTGATGTTGCACTGACAGGTTTTTCTGATTCAGATTGGGCAGGAAATCCAGATGACAGACGATCTACCTCTGGTTATGCATTTCATATTGGATCAGGGGTCGTATCTTGGAGTAGTAAGAAACAGCCAACTGTTTCTTTATCATCAACAGAATCAGAGTACAAAGCTTTGACCAATGCCACCTGTGAAGCTATTTGGTTGCGGAGAATTCTTGCAGATCTTGAAGAGGCGCAAAGTGGTTCAACATGCATCAATTGTGATAATCAAAGTGCTATCAAATTAGCACATAATCCAATATACCATGCCAGAACAAAACACATTGAGTTGCAATACCACTTTGTACATGAGAAAATTGAGTCAAATGAAATTGAATTAATATTTTGTAATACCAAGGATAATATGGCTGATATATTTACTAAGCCTCTTGGTAATATCAAATTTGAAGTTTTTAGAAGTCAATTAGGTATTGTAGAAAATCCATTTCTCCATTAAGGGAGGATGTGAGAATAATCTAGATCATGCAGAAATAGATTTAGTTTTGGTTTGTTGAACGAGAGTGTGTATTTAGAAATTGGTTCCATCTATTTATGTTTGTTTCCTCTTCTTCAGGAAGATTAGGTGAGTGCAATTTGCTATATAAGTGTGATGTAATCGTGCAATTAAATTCAATGATTTCAGTGAGCTTTGTCTCACGTTTCTCTATTGTGTTGGGTGTGCATTTGTTTTAATTACAACCAAAACAAGAAAATGCAGCCAACTTAACTATGCGCTGTCTCAGCAGCGAAAGGCCAATCACACAGGCTCTCGGCGGGTTTCGAAAGCGGAGCTCTCAGTCCAATACCCAAACAAATCGAAGACACTTACTCAGCTCTGATACCAAATTAAAACAAATGCACACCCAACACAATAGAGAAACGTGAGACAAAGCTCACTGAAATCATTGAATTTAATTGCACGATTACATCACACTTATATAGCAAATTGCATTCACCTAATCTTCCTGAAGAAGAGGAAACAAACCTAAATAGATGGAACCAATTTCTAAATACACACTCTCGTTCAACAAACCAAAACTAAATCTATTTCTGCATGATCTAGATTATTCTCACAAAATAAATATATATATATATATATATATATATATATATATATAAAATTTGAGTCTAATATATACTTCGTATATAATTGATATTATTAACATACTCAAACTAAATATAGAAATATAATAACATTCATATTAATAAATATATAATTATTATTTACTATAACATAGTGGTGAGAGATAATTACATATTTAAATAATAACTAAATAAGGTCACTATATTAACATTTAAAATATTAACAAATTTTTTGGTATAAATATAATATTATTGGAATATATTATAATATATATTTATAAATAAAATTATATAATATATTGTTGAATAACATATTATTGTTATATTTTATTACATAATATATTTGTGACACCTCTTAGTAATATGTAAATATTAAATTACTGAAGTTAAAAAAATTATGTTATTTTGTTGAGACCTTGTAAACGTTACTATGTTTATTTTATTATATTATGTACAAGTTACAATGTAGTGTAATTTCAAATGAGTCTCGTGTTCCTAGGTGGTTATTCCGTTATGGGAGACGCAATTACCTACACTTAAATTATTTTCAAGTAGTAAAAAAACGGAAAAGAGTAAAACCCGAAGGTAAAGACTTGAGAAACTTAAGGAGAAATATTGTAAAAGAAAGAGAAGAGTGAACATATTTCCCTCTTACTGGCATGTGGAATTGGGTGAAAAGATAATCACTAGTAACTAAGCCTGTTTGGGACCATATAGTCATGGCAGGTTTATATTGAGTATTGTCTACAAGAGGAACTTGGCTTAGGAGGAGAGCTGGGGGGGAAGTAGTGTTGAGACTGGTCATATTGGTTGGGAGGGAAAATACATTAAATTTACTATGGTTCTGTATGTTTTAAGAAATATCAGATAAATATTGTCTTCAAATGTTTAAACTATTTATTTTAGTATGGTTGTGTATACTCTGAGTAACCGTAGATAAGCATTGTTTGAAATTGTCTAAACTATTTATTTTTTAGAACAGTTCCAATAAGTCTGTAGTAACTCTATGGAAAGGAAGCATAAGTACACGAGGAAAAAAATAACTACTGTGAACAAACTCCGTTAAAAGAAAAAAAATGTCTGAATTGGGCTAAAGGTTGCGCAACAACAGCGTTCCATGTGTGATTCATACTTGTAACCAGAAAACAAGAATCGGATTTCAGTTCAAGGAAAGCAATTTAATTGTCAAAATGGTAAAAGGTGACGTTGACTTTGGGTTAGTATCTGAACCAAGCATTTTTGGCAGTTCGGAAATAGTCCCTCTATCCCACATACTAATGCATGAACTTTTATTAAAACAAAATTTGTAGAGTACCACGGTAAATATAATACATACATTAAACATTACAAAAAACCCTCTAGGGTAAAATAGTGGTACAGGCTAGCCGAGAGACAGTCCCGTTGTCTCTTATGCGAGACAGATAGCTTGGAAGTACAATCTTCAACAAATATAATTATTACAGACACAAATTAATATATCAATTTCTAACATTAAATATGTTATTTCTTGTCTGAAGCTCAGAAAGTATCCACATACGATACTGTCGAAAAATAATAGATATGCAATAATACGGGATTTCAAGAAAATCTGTAACTGTAATATTAAATAACCATGGAAAAAAGCATACCAAAAATCAAATTTCTTTTACAAACTTCCACGGATAACTGTCTCAACATTGTGACGACAAGCTCCAAGAATCGTTACTCGATTACATGTTAGAAGTTGTAAGGGTTGAATGACCAGTATTTTTAGAAAGTGAAAAGAACCCCGGAATTCGAACCGGTCTAGGCGGACATTTAAAATTAACCACTCAATAGGCTAATAGCTAAGAGGAAAACCGGATCAATGTTTCTATTATATTGTGTAGGAGAATTCAAGTAGTACCTAGAAATGATGTAGAGGAAAGAGTTAGTTAACATCTTTGTTGTTTTGTTTGGCATAGGGAGAAAGAGGAGAAACCAAATTTATCTAGGTGTATATCGGTGGTGACCTCCCTATTCCACTTAGACTCTGTCATTGTTTCTTTCACTTTTTCAGTTTCCTTCATTGTATCATAATTTAGCATTTTTGGCTGTTTTTTGGTTCCTAAACTTTCGGATAGATCTTTCTAACGAAGTATTATACATGTCAAACGAAGATCGTATGCCAAAGTTACGACCCCGAAAAGTTGATGTACCAATTTACCCCAACGGGGCTCACAGTTTTGGTGATTCATATCTTAAGTTTAGTTTTTTCAATGTTTAGGGCTTTCCATTGTTTCTCAATAATAAATAGACATTTGAGGCTCATTGTAACACAGTTCAGAGGAATGTATCTACCACATCTCTTCTCAGAGATACGCTACCACCAGCGTAGATCCATCTAACTCCGGATTCATCATGCACCGAGAGAGATCAAATCTCTCGAGGTGCAAACCTATTTTTTGAGTGCAAATGAAAGGTTTGCACCTGGAGAAATTTGATCCCTCTCGGCACATGATAGATCCGGAGTTAGATGGGTCTAGGCTGGTTCTAGTAGTGTGAAGCCAAGGAAAATATATAGAACATATGATTAATTTTATGAATAATATGTAAATACATCTAATATAAATATAATAATTTTATATATGCTAAAGATGTCTGATAACTGGTCATTTTGATTTTAAAATTTGCTTAGTTACCTAAGTTTGTTGAGATAAATATTGCTAATAAATTTAATGATGAAAAATGATGAAATAAAAATTTTGAATGCAAAGTGACAATGTAACACTGTTGAATGATAGAAAATGTGAATAATAAGAATGCACTCAATTACAAATAGCCTTCACTGTAATCAATATCAAATTATTTTCTTCTACTATTCTTATTGTCACCTTTGTTAGTTTTGTCATCTTTTCATATGGATTATATGAAAAGCACAATTGAAATCATAAATCATTTAAATATTTTTATGGAACTATTGTACTAAAAATCATACATTTTCTCTCTTGCTCTTCAATATTAATAGGTTGAATTACTAAAACATAAAAATAAATGTACATTGTCAATAAATTTTCCTGCTTACAATGCAATTAATGCACAATGTTAATCCAATCACTTTAAAATTAATGTACCATCAATGTACATCCAATTACGTCAAAATTAATGTACCATCAATGTACATCCAATTACGTCAAATCAGAAATCAACGTTTACACTGAAATCAATGCATATAATGCAAACAATGAAATAGGATTAGAAAACAACATCTACAGTGAAATGGATGCATCTAATGCAGGTAATCAAATAGGATTAGAAATCAACATCTAAACTGGAATTAATGTATCTAGTGCAAGTAAGCAAATAATATTAGAAACATCTACTGCAAGAAATCAAATAGGATTAGAAATCACCATCTATACCAAAATCAATGCATTTAGTGCAAGCAATCAAATACGATTAGAAATCATGTACATTGAAATCAATGCATTTATTGCGAGAAAACATATAGGATTGGCAATCTACATTGAAATCAATGCATATAGTGTAAGAAATTGAATATAATTATAAATAAACATATACACTAAAATCGATGCATCTAGTGCAAGCAATCAAAATGGATTAGAAATCTCCATCTACACTGAAATCAATTCATCTAGTGCATGAAATCTTCTTCCCTCTCTCCCCCCTTGAAGCACATCTTTGTTTCCTTCCCTTTATCCACTCTCTTACATCCTCCCTTTCCTTCCTATCTCTCCATTTCTCTCCTACATCTCTATCACTCTCTCTCGTCACCCTCCAACTCTGTTACTATATCCCTACCTCTCTCCTTCTCTCATCCCTTCTCTTCATATCTCATTCATTGTCTATTTATCTCATCTGAAAACATACACACTCTCTCTCCATCTCTCTCTTGTCACTTAATCTCTCTCTCCACTTATCAATCTCTCTGTATTTCTTCTTCCCTCCCTCTCTCCCCCTCTAAATCCATCTCTCTCTCTCTCTCTCTCTCTCTATATATATATATATATATATATATATTCCCTCCAATTTTCTCTCTTCCCCCATCACTCTCTTCCTCTCTCTCAAGTCCTCTATCTTGTCCTTCCTCTCTCTCCAATCCTCTCTCTCTCTCTCTCAACATCTACACTAAAATCAATTCATATAGTGCAAGAAATCAAATAGGATTAGAAATCACCATCCACAATGAAATCAATGCATCTAGTGAAATAAATCATCTTCCCTCTCTCCCCCCTCCAACTCCATCTCTCTTTCCCTCCCTCTCTCCACTCTCTCACATCCTCTCTCTCTTCCTTCCCCTTTCTCCCTTTCTCTCCCATGTCTATATCTCTCTCTTTCCCTCTCTCTCCCTCTCTTCACCCTCCAACTCTGTCAATATATCCCTCCCTCTCTCCTTCTCCCCCCATTCCCTCCATATCTCCTTTTTCTCTTTATCTCACCCCAAAACATACACACGCTCCCTCTATTTCTCCCTTTTCACTCCCTCTCTCTCTCCACTTCTCGCTCTCTATGTGTTTATTCTTCCCTCCAACTCCATCTCTCTATCCCTCCCTCTCTCCTCCTATCTCCCTCCCTCTCTTCTCCTCTCTCTCTTCCTTCCTCTCTCCCCCTTCCTCTCCTACCTCCCTCTCTCTTCCCCCATCTCTCTCTTTTCCCTCTAATCCTCTCTCTTCCCCAATAACTCTCTCTCTCTCTCTCTGCCCTCCAATCCTCTCACTATCTCCATCCCTCTCTCCTCCTCTCCCCCCGGCCCTCCTTCCATATTTATGTCTCCCTCTTCCTCGCGTACTCTTTTCTACCTCTCTCACTCCTCTCTATCTCTCTCTTCATTCCTCATCTCCCCTCTCCTTGATTTTATCTCCATCTCTCCCTTCTCACTCCCTCTATCTCTCCACCTCTATCACTCTATGTCTTTGTTCTTCCCTTCCATATATATCTAGAGTTAATATATATCATGATACATTAATGTATACAATGATATAGAAAATTTAATATTGTATTAATCCAAAGTTATTAAATATAATAATATTAATATGAATATTAGATTTAATAATAATATTATTATTATTAATATTTTGATATTAATATTAGGGATAATAATGGTTTTTTTGGCATGATATTAATAATAATTTGGCCCATAGTATTTGACCTATAGGATTCACCTAAATAAAACCTATTTTTTGTGTGTTGGTAAATATAAAGAGATTTATAGAGTAAATATAAAAAAATAGGTTTTATTTATTTACCATACCTATTTTATTTACAATGGTATTTGGCCCATAGACTTTGTATATAATTAGATGTTGATTTATAATGATATTTGATATGTTTTTATATATTTATCATGCCTCTTTATACTTTTTTTATATTGATTTATTTGTTTACCATAACTCTTTTATAAATATGGTATTTAGCCTACCGTATTAATAATAATTTGGCCCATGGTATTTGGCATATAGGCTTTACCTAAATAAAACTTCTTTTTCGACTTATTGTAAATATAAAGAAGTTTATGAAGTAAATATAAAAAGAGGCTTTATTTATTTAGTGGAAGTAGTCAAATATAATTGGAAATCAACATCTACACTGAAATTAATTTTCATCTTTTTTTCAGTGGAAATAGTAAATATCCATATTTATTTTCATCATTTTTTCTATTGTTTTCTAATACATAATGTTTTCTTGCCCTTTCCAACGGGTAGATAAGTCTTGAACGGTTATTTACTATTTCAGGATCACAAAAAGCAAAATGAATAGTTGCCAGTTTGATACATTGAAGAAAAAAAAAACAAAAAAAAGCAAAAAGACCAATGCGCAGCTTATACATTAGAAAAAAAGAGAGGTTAATATAAGTTTTTAGATGTGAGTCGTGAAAAAACAAAATCTAGCATTAACCATTCGAGGTAGGCATTCCACTAGTATAATATCATATCATCTAGATCTGTTAACATCTTTATGTCGGCGGAGGTGCTGCAATGGTATATATATTTATTCATGAACACTATAGTCTCTACTTTTGGTATGTACTCTGCTATCATAAATTTTCAATAATCTCAGAGATTGCGAACGGCCTATCAGAGATTCTTCTCTCTTACTTCAATGCATATTCCTTATTTTTTCCCTGAGTTACAATTTTTTTTGTATTTTATGTATTAACACTTAATCAATGTATTTTAAGTTTTCCCTTAATGTGAGTTTACACATTTTACGAGACATAAAATGATTATGCTACCATCTATGAAATTCTCAGAACGTTGATTTTTTTTTTGGGTGGTTGTGTTGACAAATAATGAGGTACTAATAGTTCCGTCCCATTTGGTTGAATTATTATTTTTTTTCCATTTGGTCGAATTATTATTTTTTTTCCTGATTTTAACTACATGTTGATTTGTATGTCACAAAAAATTCGATTTAAAGAGAATGTCATTAATTTGTCAGTACTATTTATTTGTAATATTGGCATTTCACCTGTTCGAATCTGAATAGACATAGACATCAGAATTTATATATGTAAATTTTACAAACACTGCGGAACTCTGTATGGTTTTATTTCTTTTGTTCTATGTTAATAATTAATGGTATGGTTTGGCTCTTTTTAAGTTTATGCTTCATTTTATCTAATTAGAATGGGTTTCATTTTTTCAACTGGAGCTCATGCAATGAAAAGAAGGGTGTGGATCCGGATTTTTTTTAATACTTTGTGGATCTTATTTTTTGAGTTTTTTGAATTTTTTACTTCTGTTTTGTGATTTGTTGAACATTTCGTTTTTTGTTGTGGTTGAGTGTTGTTATTGGTAGTCTTCTCTTCGACCCTTTTTTAGTTGCCCGACAACCTGTTTTATATTTTCTCTTTTTTTTGTTTTCATTAAACGTTATTTTCTTTGGAACCGTACCTACTACCTTCCTTAGAAACATACCTTCGGGTACACTCCAACGGCAACCAAAAGCGAACAATGAACTCTACTCATATCTGTATTCGTTATTAGATTTATTGTTCGTTATTCAATTTATTGAATTGGTTTCACTTTTATATGTTTTTACTTGAATATACGTATGGGTTAGTTATGTTTTATATGATTGTTGAAATTTATTTGCTAAGCCGACACTTAATTTTTTATTTTTTTTTAATTTAAAAATTAAGCCGACACTTTGTATGAGGATGTGACATACCTGACATCGGGGTCAAACTGGGCTGTAGATGTGCCTCTTGGTGCAATCACTCGAGCTAGTTTATTTCTATTTTATTTGTAAGTGTTTTTCAATTCTTTGGTATTAATGAAATGAAGTGTTATTTCTGTTGCATCTCTATGTTTATTATTATATATGTATTATGTTGCGTTCTTACATAAATTTGTATTAGTGGTATGAGAGTGGTCTGCTCTTTCTATGTTATTATTTATATGTCTCCAATGATGTCAGGGTATAAGGAGTTAGGGCTCAAACATGTTGAACCTTTGCAAGACCAGCCTTGCAAGCCCCTACGACCTCTGGTGGAAGAGGAAAATAAATATGAGGGAGACGGATATCCTTTCAAAATATTTCTCAAAGCAGCTGTTGGGCAACAGAGGAAAGCGATGGGGGAAAAATTCTCTGAGATAGTTTGGAGGATGCCCACATGCGATGCATCTATGTTTGAGAGTCACTCTGGAGGTCCCACTCCCTTCAAGGTACAAGTCAACTTTGATATTCCCATATTTTAATGCTACATAGATGTAAACATCATAGAGAGATGGTTAAATATGTTGGAAGTATTTTTTTGAGTTCATGACTTTTCCAATTGTAAGAACATTTCTTTTTTTCTCCTCAAAGCCACCCTCCATGTTAATTATTAATGGGAAGACTACTGTGAACAGAGGCATGAGAGATAACCCTCACTTTTTTTAGCCAAACCCACTTTGAATTCTTTCTGAGATTCCATCAAGGAACCATATTACCCTCTAGGGAGGTATGAGGACAAGTACATACAATGGAATACACTGCGGTAGAAAAGGGATCAAGATGTGCATGAGGTGGAAAATCTATTCCTTATCGTGTGCAAAAAATTGGGTATCAAAGATTTGGAGAAACATATGATGTAGTTGTTTGTAGAGATACAGTCAGGAGGAAATGAAGTTCCTTGACATCTCCTCACTTGGTGCAGCATACCAATATGTTGCGAAGATCGAGTATAAATTCAGCAGAAGAAGTGAGAGTTTAGATATTTGAAACTGAAGTAAGGGAAAGGTGCCCAAAAACAAGAGAACAATGGACAAAGCCAGCGAGGGTGACCCAAGACAACTCACTGAATCCATAAGAAAATAAAAACACCACGAAGACAAGGAAGGACATAGGAAAGTGGTGTCAGTTCCATAAAATTCCCACTCACAACACAAGTGAGTGTCAAGATAAGCAGTCACTGGTGGCCGAGATGAAGGCTTCTATATCATATGCACGCTACGACTCTGAGTCAAAACCCAAAAAGTCGAATGACAGAGGGAAGAAAATTATTTATGCAGAGCCAAGTGCCACCGTTTCCACCACAAAGATACAGAAGGATGAGCCCGAAGATCTAGAGGAGATGGAGTGCATCTTCCACTCCAAGATGTGGGTGAAGGTTTCTACATTGCAGTTCAATATCGACATCTGAAGCCAAAATAATTTCATTTCTATAGAGTTCGTGAAGTGGTCAGACCTATGGACCACAACACACCCATATTTGTACACCATCGAGTGGCTTCACCAAGGACAAGATCTATGTGTCATCCAACAGTGTCGCCTTCCCTACAAAATCAAGCCCTTCATAGATGAGGTACTGTGTGATGTTCATCCTCTTGAATATTGTGATATATTATTAGGCCAACCATACTTGTGCAAGAATCATGCCATGTATGAGTTGAGGCCTCACACTATTATTATTTCTTTGGGAACTAAGTGATACAGGATACCGGAGGTAGCCCTGCCTACTTCCATCTCTTTGATCTCTAGTAAGAAATGCAGTAAGATCATCTACCATAACAGGAAAAATAAATAAATTCTGATTTACTCTCAAAGTAAGGGGAAGATCATGTCCACATCCATGGCCCTTGGGAACGGTTCTCCACATAACCGAAGCAGGTGGATAAGGTCATGGAATAATACAGGGACATTTTTTCCTCACCTACAGGGTTACCCTTGCACTGTCAATGCAAGCATCCAATTGACCTGACTCCTAGAGAACCTCTACCCAACAAATCTCTCCATATTTCAACTTGTCATGCAATCCCTTTCAAACGCGTCTAGGATTTCAACAAGTATGTCTAGTTTGAAGCTAAAAAGGCCAACAAATTCATTGAGTGCATTCAACAAATCCAACAACATGCCCATGACATATTTGATAGATTCAATGTTAATTACAAGTCATGAAATGATCATCATCGCATGCCACACAAGTTCTAGGTGGCAGAAAAAGTTTGGCTGCATTTTCAAGAGGAGCAGCTCACTGGGCCATTGTTTTCTTTGATATGGGTCATAGACCATCACCAAGGTTATAGCAAAAAACTACTTCAAGCTCAACATTCCACCATTCCTTGACCTACACCCAGTGTTCAATGTGGACTGCCTGCACTCATACATTCCACCATTATTGGACAAATCCGATATTGCGGGACAACTCACTCCAATGGAGTTGAACCTAGGCTACATGGAACATAAAAAAACTGATGAAATCATGGACACACAAATCAATAACACTTTCCAGCAAAACATCCAACTATATAGGCTTGTCAATGTTGGCCAACTCCTGCACCAAGGCAAGTGGCTCACCATGGACCAAGTTCAGTAGAAGTTTCCCCATCTCATGGAGGCACTTAACGCAATGGGGACCATTCCTTAGTAATGAGGGAGGACTAATATAGGTGGATATTTATTGCCACCTACCTATTCTACATGCACCCCCATCATTTTTATTTTAGTTTTTCAGTTTTATAAATTAGCACAATTTTCTATTTTTGGAAGCTTTTCAGGTCTAGAACTTCTAGAGCTGTTTTGAGGCCATAAACAACATTTTTTTGGAAAATTATAGAACATGAGTTGTTAATCTAATTTTACAGTTGAATTTTGTATTCCTTGGATAGATATTTCTAACGAGGTATTGTGCACGTCAAATGGATATTGTATCTAAAAGTTACAACCAAGGGAAATTGATGTACCAATTTACCCCAATGGGGCCCACTGATTTCGTGATTCATCTCCTAGGGTTCGTTTTTTGGATGTTTATTATTTTCTATTGTTTCTCAATAATAAATAGGTCCTTGAGCCTAATTTTAACACAGTTCAAAGGCATGTAGCCACCACATCTCTTCTCAGAGATGAGTTACCATTATAGGGGTTAGTTTATTTCCATTATGTTTCTAAGCATATTTCAGTTATTTGATATTAGTGAAATGAAGTGTTATTTTTGTTTCATCCATGTATTTATGGTTATATATGTATTATTTTATGTTCATGTCTAAGTTCATATCACGAATACCTGTAAAAATAACAAAGAGGATTGTTACAGGGGTATTGGAAACCTTAGAAAAAAATAAGCATCATATTTACACATATAATAAACTAGAACTAACAATAGCACTTCAAAACTTTTGATATTCCCGTCCCATTCCAATAGGGATGTGTAATGAAAAATAAAAATAAAAACCCTTCATTGATACAAGGTTTCTACTTGATTATTCAATTCCTCCTTCTGTCCAACATTTACCTCTAGCGAATGACATTTTGACACCACGATATTGTTCAATATCGTCATTCACGAGAAAAGGAGAAAAAATTTAGTAGGTATCCCTTCAAAAGTTAAAATTAAAGAAATGGGCTTGCAAACCCTAAGCAGCATCCTTAAACTCAGATATTACAAATAATTTAAACTCATATCGGTAGAATAACATTGAAAATTACCTCAAAAATGGTTGAAAACCTACGTGAGGACAACTCAGAAAAACCTCTAGAAAACCAGTCGAATGAACGCTAGAGAGAGTGATTTGGGAAAGTATTTTCCAAGATCTAAAATTGATCAATCTCCACTATCCATCGTGTCAACCATTCATTGGGCTGCATTTTCATTTTTCATCTTGAAGCAACAATTTCTAGGTATAGGGTGGAGTGCCCTATTTTTCGAAACTTCCAAACCCTAGTCTAGTAATCCATGTTTGATTAGGGTGGGTAAATGAAATCAACAAGTCAGATATTTTTTATAGTCGAACACTAATGTTCCAAGACATATGACATGTCATGCCAAAAATTACCTTACCAAACCTAATCTTTATTACCATGGAAAATAGCTATATACATTACATACAATTAATATTTTTTTATTTGTAATTTTAGGATATTTAGCTAATGTAATTTTATTCTAAGAGGTATGTGAGATGTGGTATTAGATACACATTCCAACATTATGGCCTAATTAGATATATATCGGAATAAAAATAATTATTGTGTTAATAGAGTGACAGGAACTAAGAACCATGAGGAGACTTGGACTTACATTAGCTAGACCAACAATAGGAGTTATTCGAGTACCATTTTCAGAAGACAACACCAAGATGTGAGGGAAACTGGGGGAATAATATGTTCATTTGTGGTAGCATCAAATGTGATCTAAGTCTAAAAATTTTAAGGGAGGCTTAGGCAAATGTATTCTAAAGAACCTATAAAGGATTTTGGAAAATCCCACTAAAATTATGTTGTATGTAAATAATTGATTATTTTTAATGGGACCCTAAGTCTAAACATGGGAAATTAAAATAGGTAAAGTATGTTAATTAAAACAGAGTGTGAATCTTCTAGAAAATTCATAGATCAAGCCAAGTTAATCTAATCCATTGATTAAAGATTTAATGTCAGTCGTTGAATACTCGACAAGATGATTATAAGAAAGACTTGATGGATCATTTGGAAGATATATCGCGAGAAAAAATTTATAGATCAAAATTTTTTAGTGAGAAAATCTTAGGGAGAAAAATGATGAAGATTTTTTTTGCAAAGAGCGACAAAGATAATTTTTGGTTGGATATTTTCGTAAACCCGAAATACACTGCAAAGAAGACATAGAGAAGTACGCATAGAGGTAGTGTTGCATCTATGTAGAGATGCTAAAGGTAGCGCAATAGCCTTGAGTATTTCCATGAATATGTTTAGGATTAGTCAGATACAGTGTTGCAGAGCCAGGGTATGAGACCGGGAGAGGCTTGAAGGTAAGATCCATCCAGTAGAAGAGCCAACAAGCATCAGTGACATAGTCCCCATGGAGAGTGATGCAGAAACTATGCAGTGACTTCACAGAGGAAGTGGAGGGCTTGTCAGTCCGGGGTTTGGCCATTTTCGTCTTCCATTGTGAGGATGAGGAAATCTCACTAGCTCTTTGTTAGTCATATTATATGTGAGGATGGCCACCAAGGCATCCAAGATTGTATTCAAAATTACTGCATAATAAATAAACCCTCTGTCGCTACATCGATTTTCCTGCATCGGGTTTTTCTAGGGACATTGGTCAAAAAATAACGGTGTCATCTATCTATAATATATGCTTGCTCATATCTTGTTTTAGCACCTACTTATTTTCCCCAATTAAGTTTTTAAGGCTATAGTGTACGAGTTTTTGATATTTACTGTACAACACAGTAAATAAATTTTACAGGGAATTAAAAAATATAAGAATTCTCATAAGTTGTTGCATTCGAATTCCATATCTAGGAATTTTAACATGGTATCATATAGTTTTATCAGTACAAGAGGATAAAGAGAGTATATATAGTAGAACTAGGATTGAAGAAGAATTTATGGATAAAAGAGCTACATAACCAGCATATCGATCTCCCTATTGATTCTGCAATCCAAGCCGAGAGGGCTAAATATGAAAGGAAATATATTTCTGACTGAGCTAGTAGTGAGGAAGGATTTTCTAGTTTTCAGTTTCTCAAGAGGCAGAGGGAGCAACATAACATATTTAGTGAAAATCAATAGCTCGTGGGACGCAGTTTTTGTGTACCAATGATTGGTGGTGCAAAAAGCATAAAAAGAGAGAAGTTGAAGATTTTTTTTGTGATTTCTAGGCCTTAAGGAGTTTACTTCCCATGAAACTCTGATTTCCCATGAATAAACAATAGAGATCGTGTTTTATTTGGCTTGCTCCACTAGCAAGTGCGTAGAGCCATCTTCAAAGAGAGTTAGATGCAACAAATTGACAATGAGTGGGTGAGATGGTAGTTAGTGGGTTTTGTGACCATGACCAATTGGAGGGTGCCTCCAGCTATGTAAAATGGAAATGAAATATCTCCTTCCTTATTGATGAGCATGACCTCAAGAACTTTATCAACAGTACATTTGTTGAAATTATATATGTCACAGTAGAGAGACCCTTCAGGAAGAACATGGCTAAATCCAAATGGTTGATCCTCGACAGAGTGAAGGATCATATTGCTTCACACATTTCTTCAAAAAGGACATCCAAGGAAATGTGGGATGCATTGGCCACACTATATCATGGATCTTCCGAGAAGAGGAATCTTTTTTTGGAGGAGAATATGCATACTACTAGGATGAAGAAGAGAGCGCATTGATTCTCTCCTGTCTAAAATTCAAGAGAACTGAGATCAAATGGAATTTGTGGGATTAGCTCCTCACACCACATAGATGATAATATTGGCCCTATATTTAGTGTCTAAATATGATCATGTCTTTTTCCAGAGCATTCAGCGAACAGATAAGTTACCGGACTGGGAATCAATGTGGATAGAACTTCAGGAAGAAAAGATGAGGAGAGATCTACTCAAGTGAAAAATTTATGGAAACAACAACAGTATATTGAATCCCAAGGAGGAGGAGAATGGTGTAGCCCGTGCATAAAAGAGGCACCAAGAGAAGTATAGATGAAATAAGGACATCTATAAGATCTATTGGTTCCGGTGTGGCGAGATCGAACATTACACCAATTAGTTTCATCTCAAGAAGAAGGATAAATATGAGAAGCATGATCCACATGTTGCAACTGCAAAGATAGAGGAGGAGGAATTTGCAACGATTTCCGATATACCGTGAGGGTGGTGTTCGGGAATTCTGGAGCTATAGTTCTAAAGAACTGCAAATTGGTCAGGATCCTTGAGGATTCCACCTATCATATCATGACCTTGCTATGGGATCCCAAATCAGAAGTAGCAGGATGGAAAAGTTTTAGTTGTTGCAGAGACGTGTAGAAGTGAAAATGTTGTGGCTATAGAGCGCCAGAGTCTGATAAGTGCATAGAATAGCTAGAAGTAGTGCAGGAAGGCATAGTGCATAGTTAGCAACAACACGACAGCTTCAGAGTGACAATGAAGACACTAGAAATAGTTACATCTTCTGTACGAGATGTGTCCTACTCAACACTTAGTTCATATTTTGGATGTTTTTTTTATTGCAGTGAGAAACAAATTTGCAGTGCAGTAGAAGTTGGCAATAGCACATAGGGTTAGCAACAACATGGATGAATAAACATAGTGTTGATGGGAAGCAACGTCAGACAACAACATCGTAGAGGGAGATATTGTAGAATCAAAGCAGTATTTCAAATGGTTGTATTGCTAGAGCACATTCCTCATTAACAGAGAGTGTTTATGTGTGGTAACATTGAATGTGCTCTAGGTCTCAAAACTTGTAGGGAGCCTTCGGCACATGTATTCCAAAAAAGGAAAAAAGGATTTTGGAAAATTCCACGCAAATTAATTTTTATGGAAATAATTGATTATTTTTAATTGTCCCCTAAGTCTAAACTTAGGAAATTAAAATATTTAAATGATATTAATTAAGACAGAGTGTGAGTCTTCTATAAATGGAAAAGATCAAGTCAAGCTAATATTTTCCATTTACTAATGATTTAATCTTAGTTTTTGAAGACTCAATGAGAAGATTATAAGAAGTACTTGATGGATCATTTGGAAGATATATTGAGAGAGAAAATATAGAGATCGAAATTCTTTAGTGAAGAGTCCTTAGGAAGAAAATAGATCAAGATGATTTTTGAGAGAGGGGTGGAGAAAATTTTTGTTTGGATATTCTCCCAATTCATGCATACACTGCAAAGGAGACATAGAGAAGTATATAGATAGGTAGCGTAGTAGCTACGCAAATCCAACAGAGGCAGCACAACAGGCTTGAGGAAGTCTGGGAATCAGCTGAGGATCAGTCAGATCAAGTTCCGAAGAGCTGGGGTGTGAGACCTGGAGAGGCCACAAGGTCAAATCCATGCAAAAAAAGAGCCAACAAGCATCAATCACACAGTCCCCATGCAGAGTGTCGTAGACACTGTGCAAAGGTAGTGGGGGGCTTGTCAATCTGGGGTTTGGCTAGTTTGGACTTCCAATGTCAGTGTAATGTAATCTCACTAGCTCTTTGCAGTCATATTCTCTGTGAGGATGGCCAGTAAGACATCCCAGATTGTATTCAGAATTACTGAATAATAAATAAATACCTTATTGCTACACAATTTTTCCCGCATTGGTTTTTTCTAGGGTTGGTTGAAAAGTAATGGTGACATGTGTCTATGATTTTTTCTTGCTCAAATCTTGTTTGAACACTTATTTATTTTCTGCAGTTAATTTGTGAAGGTTGTAATGTATCATTTTTTGATATTTACCACACAACATAGTAAATAATTTTCACAAGGAATTAAAAAATAGAATAATTCTGATGAATTTTTGTAGTAGGATTCCAAATCTAGTAATTTTCACAAAATCGTGGAATACTAATTCTCTGATTTGGGAAACAATACAATAATTGAAGAATTAAATGTGTATTTTTAGGGTCGACAATGAGAGATTGATGCAAGAACATGAGAAAATAGTGAAAATCCTTTCATAAAACAATAACCATTGACACCCTAATTTGAGCTCTGATCACAAGTCTATGGATGTGTAGAGAGGTGATAATTAAAATTCAGAAAAAGACCAAAGGAACCAAGAGGAGTCAGAATTTTGATGGAAAACATGAGGAGGTTTTTTAATTTTGTCTCATTAATGTGAATAAGTATTTCCAAATTTATTTGAACAATCATAATATGAAATTTTTCTTAACAATTTATCAACTGCAGGGTAAATCCACCTTATGGCGGGAAGAAGTAAAAATTGTGCGGTGAATCGATGAAAAGGAGGTAACCTGGAATATTTTTCAGAAACAATTTAAGGATGAATACATAACTGAATGATTTTGTGATGAAAAGAAGAATATTTCCATGAAATTCTATTGGGGAAGCTCTCTGTGGACAAATTTGTAACAAAATTCACATCCTTATTGCGGTATGTTCCTTACATCCGTGAAGAAAAATAAAAATTTCAATGATTTGTCAATATTTTACCATTGTACATGAGATACTCATTGGATTTTTATAGCCCAAAAAATATTGATGAAGTTATTAGGAAAGCATGAATATGTTACCAAAAAATGAAGTAGAAAGCGAAGTTAAGTAAATGGTGGATTGAGAAGAAAGGGCTTAAGGATTCACATAATACTAAGGGAGGGAAGTCCATGAATCCCAAAATATCTTATAGGAATTAATAGAAAAACATGAAGGAAATAATTAAAAAAATCCTAAATAGAAAACTGAGATGAATTCTACTGGCCAATCTAATAAATCTCAGCTAAAACATTCAGCAAGACCTCCCTTCCAATGTTAGGGATGTGGTTAACCACACTACGTCAATAATTTCCCTTATAGGAAATGTAGAGAATATGTAGCACATGTTTAGGAGGAATTTATATTGGGGGAAGTTGAAATAATCTTTCCCGAGATCAATGCCACACTAGAGGATCATCAGGCTGATTACCAACTAACCATGGTGAAGTTTGAAGGTAAGATTTCCAGCCAAACTATATCAATTTTAATTAATCTTGGGGCTAGCTCAGTTTATATAAGTCCTAAGGTATTATAAAGATTCCATTTAAAATCAACCAAATTTAAAATCCCATGGGTATTAAAACTAGCTATAAAGGCTAAAACAAGGGTGTTTGCTAATAATTAAAGCTACCCTGTGGAACTAGCTCCCCATCCCATAGTAGTAAACTTGATTTTTTACCTTTGGGATCTTAAAATGATTTCATTTGTATGGATTGTTTGGAAGGAAACTAGTCTCTCATAGACTGTAAAGACAAAACAATTAGTTACCTAAACAATGAGGGGGTGAGGCAAGAAGTTCAAGGAGTGAGAAAACCTATGAAAAAGAGACAACTTACATCCTCTTAGTTGGAAAATCCCATTAGAAAAGGGTTTCAAATTTATGTGGTACAAGTAGGATATAAAAATTCCAAAGAAAATACTACCACCATGGAAAACTTGCCTATAGTAGAATATTTTGTTGATGTTTTTCCAAAGAATATTACAACATTCGCTTGTAAAAGGGACATACAATTTACTATTGAGATCATCCGTGGAGCTGCTCCCTTATCTAGAACACCATACCGTATGAGTATCCTTGAATTAACTGAAACAAAAATAAATTTACACGAGCTCCTTCATAAGAAATATATTTTTCCAAGTGTGTCACCTTGGGGAGTTCCAGTACTCGTTGTAAGGAAAAGGGATGGTACCGTACAGTTGTGTATTGATTACAGGAAATGGATCAAGGGGGCTACAATATTCTCTAAAATGGACCCGCAGATGGTATATCACCAAATCAAAATTTAGGAAGAGGATATACATAAAACAACTTTTAGAACCCGCAATGGGAATTATGAATTTTTATTTTTCCCATTCCGATTAACTACCAACACTGCCACCTTTATGTGTCTCATGAATAGTGTATTTTCATTTATTTTTATATATCACATACTTATTTATTAACGAATGTTGGAGGAACATAAAATCCATATGCAAATTATTTTATACATCCTAAGGGAAGACCAACTAGACACAAAGTATAGTATGTATGAAGTTTACAAGGAGAAAATCTTGTATTTGGGGAACATTATTACTAAAGAAGGCATTGTTATGGATCCTGAAAAAATAAAAACCATAATGGAATGGCTTGTCCCTTGAAATGTGGTTGATATAATATCTTTTATGGGACTTTCCAGGTATTATAGGAAATTTATTGAAGGTTTTTCAAGAGTAGCATATCATATTACCACTTTAAAAAAAAAAAGGAAAAATTTTAACTAGATAATGGATTGTCAATACAATTATGATAAATTAAAACATTTACTTACTACTACCCCTATTTAAGAATTATTGATCCTCGGAAGGACTTTACAGCTTCCATGGATGGTTGTAAGGAGGGTGTATAGGAAGTCGTAATGCAGGAAGGAAGGGTGGACACTTACAAATCTCGTATATTAAAGCAGCATGAATATAAATATTTTTCCTATGACTTGGAATTAATAGAAATAACCCATGCCTTAAAAATATGGCGACATTAACTATTTGGCAAATGATTTATGCTAATTACATATCACAGTAGTCTTACTAATTATTTTAAGAAACCAACTTTAAATTCTCGACAAGCACGTTGGGCAACTTTCCTAGGAAAATTTGAAGTTTAAATTAAATTTTTGAAAGGGACGGATAACCAAGTTGTAGATGCATTGAGGAGAAGGATAAATTTTTTGTATGAAATTTCCTTTAGTGAGATAGAAATATCCTTTAAGGAGAAAATTAAAGAGGTTTCTCAAAGAGACCCTAGATATCATTTTTTGTGGCTCCATGCCCAAAATATGAGCAATGGTGAAAGACAACTAGGATATGAGTGGAATAAATAAAAAAATTTAATATATAAAAACATAATATATGTTCCCAATAAAATGAGCATTAAAAAACTAATTCTAAATGAGTATCATAGGAGTCCTTATACAACTCATCCCAGCTACTAGATAATTATTACCACCTTCACGAAGGAATACTTATGGTTGGGTATAAAAAATGAGGTAGTTGAATATCTAGCTAGGTGTTTTGAATTTCAATAGGTTAATAGTGAGCATCAGCATCCAAATATACTGCCTCACCCACTACCCATTCCAGAAAGGAAGTGGGATATCATTACATTAAATTTTATCACCCACCTACCTAACATGAAGAGAAAAAAGGACTACATAATGGTGGTAGCAGAAAAAAAAAGTCTTCTCATTTCATTTCAGTGTAATCTACTTTTAAGAAAATTAATATTTCTAATATATTCATGAAAGAAATTTTCCTATTGCATGGAATACCGAAGGTTGTAGTTTCAAATATAGATGTTAAATTAACTTTCCCATTTTAAAAATATTTTCTTGAGGGGCTAGTTACTCAAGTATAGTTTAGTACTACTTACCGCACCCAATTGGATGGATGTATTAAAGGAGTAAACCAACATATTGATGATATTCTGAGAATATTTGTAATGAAACAACCGACGAAGTGAGAAGACTAAATACACTAAGTATAATTTTCTTACACCAATGGTTATCACGATTCTATAAGTATGAGTCCGTTCAAAGTGTTATATGGATGGAAATGCAAAACAATTATAAATTTAGTGGTCCTGAAGACAAATTAATGTTGGGCCCTAATATGTTGGTAGAAGTGGAAGAGGTTGTAAGGAAAGTAACGCTAAATTTGAAATCAGACCAGGATCGATAAAAACACTATGTAGGTAAAAAGAGAAGATATCAAAAATTTGAAGTTTGGGATCATGTGTACATACAAGTTCAACCAAAGAATATAACCTTGTGATAGGAAGGATGTACCAAAATAGCTTCCCGATATTGTGAGCATTTTCAAATTTTGGTCCGCATTGGACCAATGGTTCAACAACTAGATTTACCTATCCATATATGTATCGATAA